>VYZS01100955.1:0-14971 GCA_013400695.1 Neodrepanis coruscans | reverse complement strand
CTGCGCGGCGGCGGCGGCGAGCCCCACGCCCCCACGGGCGCCGGCAACCAGAGCCAGCGGCAGGTGAGTGCCGCCCCGCCTTCCCCACCTCCCACCCGCGTCCCCCGAGGCTGTCGGGGGCGGACGGGGAGCACGGGGCTGGCCGGGCTGACGGGACCCGCCGCCGTGCACCTGCCCCGGCCGCTGCCTCCTCCTCCGCCCGCCGGCCGCGCCCGTCCCGACCCCGAGGGTTCTCCCGCCCGAGGGGTTTCCCTGGGCGCTCACGGCGTGTCCTCTGCCCCGCTCGGCTTTACACTGTCGGGGGCAGCCGTGGGCAAGGGCACAGCCGGCCCCCGATGCCGTGCTGGAGGTGTCGGTGCGGTTCCCACGCGTGTTGCCCGTGGCGTGTCGCTGGAGGGTCGCAGCGGACGGAGCACCTGGGGAGCGCGTTTGGGGCAGGCGGGGGATGGAGGCAGCACGGGCCGTGCCAGGTACGGCTCGTCCCACCCAGGGCACAGCGTTCCCCGGAGCGACAGAGGACCACGTAGGTGTATGGTGTTGGGAAATACGGGAACAAAATGAATGGCTTTCCTTGGAACGTGTCAAAAGACAGGCTGACACTGAGTCCTGAAATAGCTGAGAAAGTTAGGATCATAGGTGCTTGTGGCGGGGCCAGCCCATCCCGGTCTTTTGGAAGTCTCCTGCCGTGAAACCCAGTGATGTGTTACGTCCAGCAGAGGTAAAGGGCTTTTTCGTACTGTTTCCTTATTTTTGCAGGTGATTCTTTTTTAGTCGCTGTCACATGTTGCCATTCAATTATGACGGTTGGAGACAGTGATCAAAGCTGCAGAATCAATATCCACAGGCAAACCTTGTGAATCTGCAGTCAGCTGCCCTGACCAGTCTTTTTTCCCTGTGTGTTCAAGTGTTAAGGAAAATCAACCTCCAAAAAATCATGCAAAGAACTGACAGTAAATATATAATTATTATCACCATAAATTTATGTGAACCGTTCAGTCATCTCAGAAAGAGTCATACTACCAGCAGGGCACATTTCCATAAAGGATGAGGAAAATTAAGGAGAGGCTTAAAATTAAGGAAAATTAAGAGCAGGCTGTACCAGTGACTCTGTTTGCATGGGATTCCCAGCTGGTGGTCCACAAAGTAAAGCCACCAGCTGCAGGAGGGAGCACAGATCTGCAGAGTCAACATCCCAGTCACAAACTGAAGTCAGGTCCTCTTAACTCAGAAAACCTCCTGCTGAACTTGGTGGGAGTCCTTCTTAGGAGTGCTCAGCTGCACACTTTGGGTAAGGTCACACCATGCTGTCTCTCCTTTGAGCTGCACTTTTATCACTGGCTTGACATTCGAGGATGTTTCTTTAATATCTGCAAGATTTCTGGTAATAATGTTTTATAAATGATGCTTTTTTTTCCTCATGGGCACTTGAAATGTCTTTTGAAATGATGTTCCTCGGAAAAGTAAATTTGGGGAGGTTTTTTATGAGGTGTTTGCTATCATTAGTATAACCCTGAATTTACCTTTTCTTGACAGGCTTGTAACATAATGAGGGAAACATCTGGGCAAGTGGGAACTCTGGGTGATGCTATTTCCCCAAGGAGTTCTTTTTAGAGCATGTTGTAAGGTTAGGGTGAAACAAGAGGAAAGTCATCCTCAGATAATTATCCTGGATTAGTATCCTTGTAGTTGGCTGTCTTGTGAAAATATACTGATTGTTGACTTCAAGGATTTTTTTTCTGTCCTGTGATTTTTTTACAAATTACCTTAATAACCTCTGTGCCTTTAAGCACCATGATAGCTTTAGCAGTTTTGCCATTTGTAGAACTGAAAGTTTTATATACTTCCCAACTGAATTGATTCTGTAGCTATGCATTTGAGAGAGTGTGTCTGGACAAGACATTAAGAGGGGAAAGGATATTGATTAGAGCAATCAGTTAAACAGATGGAAATCTATCCATTTTTTTGGTTTTATAACTTCCATGGATTCTCTTGCTCGTTGGAAAATCCTGTAACCTGCTTTAGCAGATTGCACTCTGACTGCCAGATGCTTCCATTCAGAGCATCCCAATACAGATCTTGATGACAAGTTTGCACTGGGATCTGATTTTGGCATTTTTGGGGCTGTATTGTGGCACATGCTGAAGTGAAATGCAAAATCCTTGTGCACTGCACTCCCAGGTGGAAAATCAATGTGAAAAACAAACCTGCACAAACCTGGAATTGTTGATATATCAGTTTTTTTTCTGTCTCAGTAAGTCTATGGAGAGCAATGATCATAAATGATCATAAAGAAGTGATTAAGTCAGTGTTTCATTTGATGACAGTTCATTTGAATAAGGAAAGAGTAATCTTTGCAGCAACTGTTTATAGATGTCTTTTGACATGGCAAATTTGTATCAAAAGCCCCTGGTAATTGTCACATGTAAGATGTGGTATTTTGGGGCTCAGGCAGTCTATTTGTACAAATAAAGTGGTTAGAATTGGGTCCTTTCACATAAAGCAGATTCAGGAGGAATCCTTAATAGTCTTAAAATATTGTTGGAGGTTTAAATAATCTAAAATAGAGACTTGTAAGCATTTGAAATCTGATTTGTTAAGGGAGGAAGAGCTTCTCTTCTCCCATCCCTTAGTCCTTCAAATGAAGGAAGGGTTTTGGAGGATAGGTTTTGATTTCTTTTAGTCCTTCAATTATGTAAACCCCTGCAATTAATTAGACTGATAGATGAAAGAAATTTGGAAAAAAAACCCCATCAGTCCTAAAATTTTAAACAAGTTATTTCTTCCTCCCTCTTATTTTTCCCTTTGGTGGCCTTTCCTGTGCTGTGTGTGTCTCTAGAGATCCCAGATGTCTGGGATTGTCTTGTGTCACTGTGTCTGACTGTAGTGGAGCAGCAGTGAGAAGAAAATCTTGATGTGCTCCTCTGGTCCTCTTCAGGATGGGTGAGATAGAGGCAAAGGCTTCCTTGATTTACTGCTGCAGAGATGGATGCCGGACCTGCTGTTAGAATTGGTTTCTGGTAGTGTAAACTAACACAAGATGAGAAATCCAGATTGGGGTTGTAAAATATCCTTGAGTTATGAGAGGGAATCAGCTTTGTGTTTCATGGTCAGATTTTATTCCCCTCCCTTCCATCTCTACCAAAGGACAAAAAAAAAAACTCTCAAGAATTGAGAAGAGGGGGAGATTTTGTTTTTTCCTGGTGAGAACTCTATTAGGTCTAATTTAATTAGCATCCAGAAACTGTTGTGGAGTATACTTGTGAAATAAAGAAGTACAACCTTTTGCTTCTGAAGAAGAG
Organism: Neodrepanis coruscans; assembly: GCA_013400695.1. Classification (NCBI taxonomy): domain Eukaryota; kingdom Metazoa; phylum Chordata; class Aves; order Passeriformes; family Philepittidae; genus Neodrepanis; species Neodrepanis coruscans. The sequence goes on along the minus strand of VYZS01100955.1, from coordinate 11,672 downwards.
CAAGTGAAGCTGTATTAAGAGATGGAAAAATGCTGCTTGGGTATGTTTTTATCTTTTTACATAGTTCCAAAATGAAGCAAACGCTTGAACACAAGTTTTGAAAGACATTTTTAATACTTTACGATGCTCTAAAATCTGTCCTTTCATTCTGAGAGAAAATATTTCACTGGGAAGTTTATTCCCATCACTTCTAATTTTTCCATAGCAGGCCATGCACACCAAGAAAAACAGTGTTCCCACACCAAGAAAAATGACCTTGTAAAGTGCAGTAACAGAGCCACCAACAATATATGCCATAGCACATGAAGTCAGACTCTCCACTGTGGTCCTTGCAGCAGTGTTACATTAGCCTGAAACTCAGTAACTGTGCTTAAAACTGGAGCTGTGTAAGAGAAAAAGTAGCACAATGCTGCAAACAGATTTTCTTTTTAATCTTCTTGCTCCTGTCCTTGCCCCCCTCCTCAGTGAGCAATTACAGCGTGTCAGGAACGTTCCCTGAGCCCGACCAGAAGAAACTCATTCTGCTGCTCCTGAGTAGCTGCACGAGAGTCGCTCTCCAAGCTGCCTGAGGAGCCCTTTGCAGGGCTGAGCTCTTCCTTTTCTCCTAAGATCCACAGCTCAGCCATGGTGTGCTGGCTGCTACCTTTGCTGGAGTGCATTTTAATCTTTTCAGGGCTTGTGCATTCTTGCTGACCCTTGTTCTGTGTTCTGGCAATCTGCAAAACGATCTCCAGTTGGATACAGTGGCATATTTCAGCTTTCTGGCTTCCTCAGTTAAGTAGGACTCAAGCTGTTTTCTTTGGGAGAGTTTTAGGCTGAGTTTTTTTAAAGCTTATTTGAGCTCTGGAGCTTTACATTTGGTTAGTTCTAATAGGAACCGATTGTCTCAGTCATCCTCGAAAAACTGTCGATTCCACGTCCTGCATTCGTGTTTTCCTGACTGGCCTGAGCCTATATGAGATGCCAGGAAGTGGATGTACATTGTATATTTAACATGAACACTAAATCCTTCTCTGCCTTAAAAGCAGTTTATACATTACATAACTTTCAGAGCAGGTGGCTTGTGACTGGGGAAGGCTGATTCTCTGCAAACCGTGTCTTTTGGTGAGGTGGTTCCTTGTCACAGAAGATACTGTTTCATGATTTTTGACAGTGGCAGTAAAACCTGCCTGTTCTCAGCAGGCTTTGCTGTGTAGGTGCTTAGCTAAAGCTCACCCTTTGGCATATGTTCCTCCAGTTAGGCACTAAGCTTTAGGAATGACTTAGACCATGTGCAGTTCATTCTCTCATCTCTCAAGGGAGAGAATTATGTGTGCTCTTTAGTGGTTTTGTTAGTGAGCTGTGGCTTGTTCCAGGATGGAGGGGGAAGGAAGGGTGATTAGCTTTACGTGTGCTGCTGCTGCATGCATGGAAGCAAAGGATGAAGTGGGAAACAAGGGTGAAGGATTGAGCAGAGGGACTGTTTTCTGGCTCCCAGGAGAGCAGAAAGTATTAATTAAACTTCTCTCCATACCCAGCACTTCAGTTAATTTTCTAGCAAAGCATCCCTGGTGGAAAAGAGCTACTACACCTTCAGGGTAGGATGTGGCAAGATTTTTAGTATCTTAGACTACTGCAGTAATTCAGAACAGGGATCCAAGAATTTTGTATTTACTTATGGCTGCAAGGAGCAATGTTAGGCAGATACAAATGTAACTTCCTGCATTAAATTTTACCAAGAAGTTTGGATGAGGCATATTTTACTGAACATTTCAACAGCTAATATTTACTGTACTGCTCTTCTTGGTTCATCACTGATAAATACCTGGCATTAAATCATAGGGTGCCTCTCAATTTTGTCTTTGTAACTATATCTCAGAGCAGTTTTTCCTAGTGCTTTATACTGAGTTATTTATTTATGTTTTGAGCAAGACTTAGGATTGTTTTTCAGCTCTTTATAATATTAGGCTATCTGTATGGAAAAAAAAACCCAACGTGTTGTACTAAATTTGTTCTGGGCCATCACAGTGTCTTCATGTCCATTCCCATGGGCCTGGAGCCAGACACAAACCACAGTGACTACTACAGGGAGAGAGAGGTTCCAGAGACATTCTTTCTTTTACCTTTCTCTTCTCTCAGTCCATCCTTACCTGTTCTGGGGCTGTGTATGAGGGGAGAGGATAACCTGCTACCAGGGGTTCTGTGATGGTTGGATGGCTGAGTCATGGCAATGCAAGGAGTGGTTTGAGACTGGCTCCTGGGAAAGGCTGGAGCTGTAATGGTTGGTGACAATGGGAGTAGAGAGGCCAGGCATGAGTACACAGAGATCCTGGATGGAGCTGGTACCTTCCATATGGGTTTACAGGTAACTGAGCCCCAGTCCTTAAAGGCTCAGCATACTCAGCTTTTCCACACCTTACTCTGCTGTGGAATTCCTTTGCTGGGAACACATCTGTTGAATCAATCCAGGTTACACTGACTATAAATCGGGAGCCATGGTTTGAATTCAGCGTTGTTCTTCTGTCTCTGCTCATAGCTACTACATCTGTGTATTAGTAATCAATGCTGGATTGTTCCAGAATGGTGGAAAAACATCTTTAAGGGAAAACAAAGAACAATGAAAGAAAGATTGATTAGGTGAAAACTGCAGCCGTGTTGTGTCGCAGCATCTGAAAACTTCCAGGAAGAGAGTGGTATTACAGAAGACAGTGGGATTGATAGTGATGCAGACAATGCATACATACACTAGTCCTCTTTGAAAAGCTTTCTAAAATCATATGTGATAGACATGACTACCAGTCACTGGTATGTAATCCAGTGGGAAGGAAAAATCGGTTTGGAAGTCTCTTTGTTTTTTGAGATACACACATTTGTGAATATTCATGCTTAAAATTTTCTCATTTCTTCATTATATAAAACTGCCCAGTGTGCAGGAATGGTAGTACATTATTTTGACATACTTTTCTTGTGCTTACATTTTTTTGCATCACACTAAAATCTTGAAACACACTTCATACTTCAAATATATGTACAGACTATTGAGATATTTCCTTGCACAAGCATAAACATAAAAAAATTGAAGCAATGTAGCTTTTCTTTGTGCTTACATCCTGAAAGGACAGCAATAGAGTAGGTTTAGCAGCTTTAACTGTCAGAGCTGGTTGCTTTATGCTCTTCTGTGTGTTTTGCCAGTCTGCCTTGCAAACAGATGTGGTAGTACCAGTTGTGCCTCATTTGTTCTGTTCACAGCCTTGGTTAGTGCTTCTTTGGCCTTTTTTGTTATGCTTCTTATCTTGCTGTCTGCTTTAAGACTACACTGCTTAAAAGCTCTTTGAATTGACTGATAATGTTCTCCATAAAAGATGACTTTTTAAAAGGATTCTTTTTCAGCAGTAGCATTTTTTTTTTATTTTACTTTTAAAATCTCAACCCAAGCTTATTGAGGTTGAGATGCCAGTGTTGTGGTGCAGCTTGTGAACGATGTGTCATGTAATGGGTCTCCAGCCTGAATGGAGGCTGTAGGCACTGTCACAAATGAATAATGGAGTGTAACTTTAAAGAGAAAAATACAAAGTGCTTTAGCAAGAGGCAGAAGGAAGCATTAAATGATGCAGTGGTTACTGTTGCACTTTAAGACCATTGTGCCTATTTTACAAGTTTTGAAGACAGTAAATGCCAGGCTAAATTCACAGGAGAAATGAATAACATTTCCAAGAAACAGCGTAGTGAGCTCATTGATACATCAGCAAGAGCAGGATGTTTCCAGTGTTGGTATTTCCATGCACTTTTGATTCAAAATACCAGAAAAAGAAAGAAAACAAAGTGAAATGTAACTTATTATTGTAATAAGGGATGGCTCACCACAGCGGTCGGTTGTGTGGCGCTGTAATGCTTGGTTAGAGGAGCTGGTGTGGGCGGTACTGGTAAGCAATTCCTTTATCCTTTTGTCCTTGTTTTTCAGTGTTTGGAGAACTCATAGCTGTGGGTCATATCTTTTTTATTCCTCTCTTCTAGCAGCCAGCAGGATGAAAGCAGGCCTGGAGTTGGTCACCTCTAGGTTTTTACTGTCATGGAGGTGCTCCTAAAGGGGAAAATCGTAGATGAAATCTTTCTCTCGCCTTTCTTGGTGGTGGCAGTGCATGTTGAAAGGCAGGGGAAGTTCAAACAGCCCTTGACTTCCACACCTCCATGCTGGACCTGCATTCTCAGAGTGTTTGAATTGACCTTGCTCCTCTGGCTTCCACAAAGCAAGATAAGTCAATGGCTTGTGTCGGCTGCAGACCCAAGATCCTCGTGCATATGAGTCTTTCACAGCTCAGTTTTTCTGCAGAACTGATATGCACATAATACATGTCATTGTGTCCTCCATCCATAAAGACAAGCTGGGCTTTGGTGTGTGGCTTTCTTCAGACTGCATGAATTAATTTCCATCTGTTATGTTTCATTGTTAGTTACTCACTGAAAAGTCCTGGACTGTTTGTTCCGCAGTAGTTGTTCTTCCCTGGGAATTTAACATTTCCTCTTTGCCTTGCATGGCTCTTGAGATCAGTACTTGTGACCAAACCACTGAGTACTGTGTAATCCATGTTGTCCACGGGCCTGGTTTAACATTCTTCTATTGGGTATCTTGCCTTTGCATTCCCATTGAATGGGAGGTCAGGTATTGAACAATTAAACACTGTCATTGAAACACTTTTCCTCGTAGATGCCCAGGAAAGCTGAGTAGGAGATGAGGTCCTTGCACCAGAAGAGCTGTGCTGTAGGATATGATGGAAAGAGAAGGTCACTAAGAGGGAGAATATTGTAACAGAAAGAGCAGTGAAGAGGACCTAGTGATAAGACAGCTATTTTTTTTTAAGCTAGTGCTTCAAAAATGAGTTTCACAATTTTGGTATCTTTATTGCCTTACAAGTAATGCAGCAGCAGCAGCTTTTGCCACAAGGAAACCATAATAACTCCACTGGAACCAGCTGCTGAATTTACTGTATGTGTGACCAAACACATACATCAGTGCAGGATTTTAAAATCAGTATGAGATTGGTCTAGATATAACATTAGTATATCTAGATATTTACTAAGGTCTGTTGGCACGAGTTACCCAAGGAAACAAAAAGGATAAGGAGTTCAAAACAAAAAAAAATAAATATTACCCAGCATGGATTCTGTACTCACCATACTCACCTCCCACATCATGGGAGTTGCTTACACACTGTTAATTTCATAGCAGAAATTATTTAGCCTCTATTTAGGAATACAACAGCAATATAACTGTCCTGGTGTTTAATGTCTCCAGACACAACTCTCATCTGAAAGTGTCTTGGGAGTTACCTCAGCAATCAGACCGGAGTTGTTTAAGATGCAGTGTGTATATTGGCATTTTGTGCTGCTGATTTTAAGATTCTCTGGACTGAAGAAGTCTGTAAAGGTTCACTGCACAGAGCAGGCTATAACAAAGCAGTTAATGATTCTTGTGACATCAATGCTGCCATTTCTCTGTATTTGAATGACACTGGCATTCTGAATTAAATATATCGCTTTTTATTAGTTGGTTGGGTTTGTGGTTTTTTTTTTGAAACCAACTCAGTATTAGGCATGGATATGCATCTTAGCTAAACTATAACCTGGCCAGCCCATGCCTTTTGCCCTGCAGAGTGCCCGGAGTTTTTCTAAACACGTAACCACAGTGATATTTTTATAAAGGAATGTTCACCTCATGGGATTTTTTTAAGGTGTTCTATTTTTTTTTCCAAGTTACAGCTTCACTTTATTGTACATGATGTCCAATAAAAAAGATATATGCCTGCGATTGGACTTTGAAAAAGGGCCATGGTGCCTATTCCATTTAAAGGGAATGAAGTCAAGCAGTAAATTTGCTGGTCGCCCTTTTCATATTGACTGTATCTCGGCCAGCAGTTGGTCTTTGAAGTTGTAACAATAGAGCAAAGGCAGAGGAGGAGGAGGATTAGGACCTCCATAATATAAAAACAAGCCTGCATTCATCATGATTTTTATAGAGCACAGTCCCTGTCTATTGGAGGTTTGTAGTATAGGCTTAATGGTCTGCAGCAGAGTATGGCAATTTTAACATTTGCAGGTGGTTTACAATTCATCCGTCATTACTTCTTCCATCTCTTCTTAATTCAGTTTGTTTAGGCATTCAGCATTTAACTTTTCCTATCTTCTTGTTCCTTCCTACAACAGCAAAACAGATGTTTGTCAGGACAGAGCTTCTGGAGTATCATTTTCCATTATAGGGGTTGATGGTTGTGTTATTTATGAAAGGTTTGCTGCAGCTGGCAGTATCTATCTATAGTAGAGTATCTATTCCTCACCTTGTGCTTTACAGTCCAGGCTTTTATTGGGAAAGAATAGAGGGGTTGATATGTAGATGTCTCACATTTGTGAATATATCTCTCAAAAGGGACCTGGGGCAGCCACACTGTGCCTGTGTCTTCAGGCATGTGCCAAAGGTTTCAAATGAGCTGTTTAGCTTGATAGAGTCCTGGAGCTTTTGCTATGAATTTAAATGTCAGCAGCACTAGCTCCAGATCCAAAGATGCAGGAGGAAAGAGTTCATCCATTTCCTGAAAATGTTTAAGGTACCAAGTTGTTCTGAGTGCTGTGGGAGCAGGAAGGCTTTGAATTGTGTTGGAAAGGGCCAAATAACCCATAATGTGCTGTTGCAGCCATGTGTATGGCATGACAAATGTGGAAGGCAGGATGAATGGAGTGTTCCCAGGGATGCAATGATGGCAGCAGCAATGAGCCTGCTGCAAGGGCATCCACGTCACAAGCCCAAAGGCAGCTCTTAGGAAACCATCTGGGGATGCATCAGGGGAAATTGCTTTACTGCACCCAATTCCAGTGCTTCAGGCATGATCCTGAAGTGTCCCAACAAGGCAAAACACCTGGAAGCTTGTCTGTCAGACTCCAAAGACACCTGACCCAAGGAAGGGAAGGGGTGTGGGGAAAGATGCCAATCTGTAGTTCTTTTGACAATTCAGGACTTGATTTAGGGTTGATCCTGTGCCTTGTAGGTGTTAAGATTAGACCTGTGAGTCCAAACTTGAACAAGTCACCACTTGCTAACTGAGCTGCACTAGCTCCTTAAATGTCTTATCCCACACAAAATGTGAGGTGACTTTATCAGTAAATCAGCACTGAGCAAAAAAACCCTGCCCAGAATTCTCACCAGGGTGTCCTTGGACAAAGCTCTCCATGGTATCAGCAGTCACCAAACACAGGGCTCCTCAGTGAGGAATCTTTTTCAGGTAACATCTCCCACCATGGCCATTAGAAAGGCAACATCTGGTGCAGAAAATGCACACGTGCTCTGCCTGTGCTCTGCTGTGTGTCTCCTTCATCAAACCCAGATACAGCGGTGTCTTAGCTGTTTCTGCTTTCCCCAGCTGATGAAAGCAAACCACGTAAGGCTTAGCCAGTATAAGGTGGAAGTTCTGGCTAGTTAGAGGCATCACCTAGTGTTTAAAAGGGTTTGCCCTTGAGAGATCAATAGCTCTGAAAAAGCTGCTGAAATCCTTCAGTGGCAGTGATTTTGATTCCCGCTCTTCTTTGATCTGGCATTCATGGCTTTTTGAATAATGTAGATCAGAGCTGCCTTTCTCACCTACCCATCCCTCTTTCTTCTTCTCCTGTCTGTCTCCTAAGAGGATCATTTTTTCATGTTCTTAGACCCTGGCTGTCTTAACATCAAGATAAAATGAACTAATTATCTGCATAACATCAGAGTAAGGGCCAGGTTAATACCACCTCTCTGATTTTTTTCTCCCCTTTATCCTATTTAAGTATTCCCACAATAAAATACAAGAGGACTATGCAGCTGAAATCATGTGTTTGCACACATGTGGACTAAATTGGGAGAAAAGACCTGCATATGCCAATTCCCCAATACACACTGCTGCCATTGATAAAAGGAGCCACAATCACACTGCAGTCAGGTCATAAACCCCATAATACTCCCATGGCAATTATTGCAGTTGGCTTATAAGAGCTGTATGAGGAGAAATTACATCTATCTAGCTCTTTAGCAAAGTTAAGTAGCTGGAAGTGAGTTGTGTGCCACAGCCTACCAGGAATTGCGCTTCCAACCTGCTCTGCAGTGTTTCTGCTGCATGTTCTTTGGGATCTCTCTTTCTACAGAGCTGCTCTCCCTCCCTGGGATCTGGAGTATCCACCAGGGTCCCATCTCTGTTCCTCATAGGAGGGAAGAGGTGAGGATCTCTCAAACCTGAGCTGCTCATCTGTCCTCTCCTACCTTGCTGCTGGGCCCAATCTAAAGATGCATTTGGCCTCCTCCATGCAATTTATTGTCAGTGGCGTCTGGGTGGCTTTAGGCACATGCTAAGATTCTAACAAGTTTGAAAAATAAAACCATTTATCCTAAAAATAGTTCAGAACTGACTGGTGATCATGGGGCGGAGGGGAGACAGAAATGAAGATATTTTCATTTCACGTAAGTGTCAGATTCAAAAGCATCTGCCTTGTTCAGTGCATGTATGGTATTCATTTCCTGTCTGCAGTCGATTGGAATGCCCCCCGAGTCGTTTGAAATTGAAAATCGAGTCATGCTTCTTTAATCAGCTCTAGGAAATAACCCCCCTCCCTTACTGTTCTAAGAAAATTTATATAGAGATGCATAGAATTCATAATACAGAAAAGCCACACTTCTCTCCGGGGCAAATCCTTTCTCCCCTCTTAGGCAGAGAAGGGTCTTCACATTGTCTTGCCATGGTGTGCTGCCTATCTAATCACTGGTTCTTCTTCCCCATCATGTCACTGGAGGGAGGCCTTTCTCCTGTGTATCTGCTCCCTCTGGTTTCTCAGTGCATCACTCGGGCAGTTCAGGGAGACGTAGAGAGAGGGCACGATGTCCACTGCTGATGGCTTGATAGAAAACCAAGGCAAGTACTGCACTGCATGTGCAGATGCCATTTATGCTTAATGACTTCCAGTTGCTCGTGTATCACTCTCCAAAGTTTTCTAAATGGAGAGGGTAAAGCTGTACACTTGAAAGAATATTCCCCTGCAGGAGCTGAGGTGCGTGGTCCTGAGGCAGCCGCTCAGATTTCTGCTGCTGTTTGGCTGTAAACTCCTGGGTGTAGTAACAACCCCTGCCAGCCAGTGTTGTGAGGCACATGGTTGGTGCATAGATATTGAAGGTAAGCAAACACTGCCTTTCCTCTGCCTTCACCCTCTCACTTCCATGCAAAGGAAAAGGAGTATTGGTGGGGAAGGCAGCTAAGGGAGGGTCAAGTAAATTACCCCGTAGTGATTTGTTGGTGTGTGTGTTTTGAGCATCAAAACTCAAGTGATTTGCCTTTTTTCAGGCGCAGAAGTAACTTTGCCAGAAGCACAGGAAACATCGTGTTTTTGGAATATAACACTTGTCTGCTTTCTTGCTTTCCCGTTATTAGTTTTTGCTTATGTGATGAAGTCATCATGTAACTCTTAGTCCACAGGGACTAAACTCTTTCTAGTCTCTAAAAACATCTGCCAGTTAACACAGTCAGACTCAGAGACACTTTTGAAAGCAGAGGGTGGATATTCAGTGGCATATGAGAGGGAGACACGGAGGCTGGGAATAGCTGTTTCTTGGAAACTTAACATCTGAAGGCAGCTTTGGAAATTGAAAAGGCTTCAAGTAAGGTTACTCTTTTAGCTAGGGAGAGATGAAAACTTCTTTTATTAAAGCTGGTTCACCTAGTGAAATCCTAGCTGTAGTGATTTAGTGGAATAAACTTGCAAAAGGACATAGTTTAAAACCCAGGAAAATAATTTCAGATGTATGTTTGTTCTCTTTCATTGACACTGACTTTGTGTGTACCGGCCTGCAAAGCCTGACCAAAAAACTCTCTACAAAAAGTATTAATATTCTGGATTTCCTGTACAGTCTTGATTGCAGCTTAAGGCAGATTTTCCCATTCTGTTGAAACCTGATGTGTAAATTTTGATGCAGATTTAAAATGATGGGTGAGATTAGACTAGTTTGATTTAATTTAGCCAGGGTGTAAATGAATTCTATTCAAAGCAGTGTCATACTACTGATTTTATGCAAGTGTTTAATAAAGCCTAAAAAGAATTAGAACTTTCAAAGAGCTTGCATTTTGGCACCACAGATCCTTGGAGTGGAATAGTTGGGCTATTCCTCAGAATGTTCAGCCACTAAATCAGTGTGACCTGTGTGGAGAGCTCCAGCCAGGCAGTGATTACAGGGAAAATCTTCAGAGTCGTGAAGAACAGCTAAATGTTTACCACCAGCTAAGGCAACTGCAAATATCTGTTAACTACAAGCAAAACTTGGCACTGAACATCTGTCAAAGCCCTCCACAGTTTAATTCTTTATGCTTGGCCGTCCCCTGGATGGCTGAGGATCTGCTGAAGAACAAAGCACCAGTGTGTACTACATTAAAAATTTACCAAAGGGCCTCTGTTTTTTTCCAGCAGACATTGAGCTGTAATCACCACCAAGTTTCTATTATCAAAGTGTTTATACAAACTGGCAGTTCTTCACCTCCAAGCTGAACCATACTGTTTGTATTTTCCAGCTGAATGAAAACATGAAATACAAGCAAACAGCAGAGCATAAAAAAATAGCTGTGATGTCAAATGTGTGTCCACAACATGTAGCAAAAGGTTGCCAGATATGATACAGTTGGTTTTCTCCTTAAGCTTGGAGGAAAAAAATACTGTCTGCCAGAGCAGTTCAGATGTGGACCCACTGTTTACTGGTGGTGTGGGAGAGACAGGGAGCTTGGTGAGAGAGACTCCCTCCCAGGCAGTCTGAATGAAGGATGGACCAAAGCTGGATGAGTGCAAGTGAATAAACAGGCTCAGTGGGGGTGGAATGGTGTTAGAGCTGCTCTGGCACTTGGGAAGGATCGGTTCAGAAGGTTCAACAAGGCAACAGCCTTTTCCTCCACTGTGGAGGGTCCTGACTTAGTGTTGGCCATGTGCCTCGAAAGAGCTGCCTGGGACTTCCTAGACCTTAAATGTGAGGGGGCCTCAACACTGCAGCCTCTGCAGTCATAACACACATCCTGGCTCCACATTCAGTGCTCAAGGTTTTCTGTGTAGCTATGAGGCCTACAAGTTTTTAGTGTAAACCCCTTAAAATTCAAAAGCTGCAGTTCTGAGGTAAATGTGCCCAGATGTTTTGGGATTCTGATTCTGCCAGATGCAGCTCCTGAGAGCTATTTCAGCATACAGCAGAAAACCAGCTGTGGTGGCCTGGGTGTGTACTGGGGTATCCCAAACCCCTCACTGTCTAAGTGTGGACCACTGCTCCAGAAGTGACTCTGGATCCATGTGTCTCCCCAGTATTTGCAACTCCATCCTGTTCTCTACAGAAACAAAATCACTTCAAGAGCCACACAGCCCCTGAGGTTAATGTGTCCCTGGGATGGCTGGGTTTGGTCTTTCCATTTCCATCACATAGGCAGATGTAGTGCAAGTCAGAACTGGATACACAGTCATTTTACTAGTTTTGCTGGACTAACTAGAGAATTATTAAAAAACAGACCATTATTAACAGAACAATATTATTATTATTATTATTACTACCAACTGTAATCAGTGATTCATCTTCTATGTGCACAATGTTTAAAGCAGATGCTCTGTTTCCAAACCCCTTAGTGAAAGCAGTTGTGTACATGCAAGCCAATACAGTCTGGTTT
>VYZS01100947.1:1558-28539 GCA_013400695.1 Neodrepanis coruscans | reverse complement strand
TAATCGCCTTATTTAAAAATGTGCAAGAACTATAAATATCAGAAAAAGCAAACCTTTCAGCCATGAGGCTGAGTGGAGACATGTATATCAGTAAACACATTTCCTGAGTAATAGCACACTACGCAGTTTGTAAAATGCAATTATGTTGTAGCAACTCTTATCAGGAAATGTATTTACACTGATTTCTTGTAGCAGTAGATCAAAGAACTTATTTTACTGACCTATATCTGTATTTAATTGCACAACAGTTTCTTACATAAATAAGCAAATTATCTCCTTTTTTCTGAATAATTTCCTACTAATGGACAGCAGTTTTCCTGACATAGATGCTTTACAAAGATTAATTTTTGAAGACTAAAACTGGTGTCTGAACTTTATATAACTCATTATTAGAAAATTGCAGATGTCTGAAACACTGTCTGAAACATAGAGGAAAGGAAGTGCAGTACACACAATGAGGCCACCATTCCTAGTAGACACGAGCAAGTGGCTTTGTCATAGAAATTACTAGATTTTTTTCTCTTGTCTATTTTCTCCACCCACCTATAAAACTGTCTAGAAAGCGCAAGTAATATCCATCCAGAAGAAGAAGATCAAGGAGCATGGAAGGTTCCAAAACACTGGTTCCTATTCCTTTAGCGGCCAGGGGTGCACAAAATTTCTCTACTTCTCAGCCATCCAACCTGACTTTCACTGAGAAAAGACCTCCAGTTTACTGAGACAAGACCTCCAGTACAGCTGAGTAGCTGATGGCCACCTCTTTATGGGAGATTTAAAACATTTTGTTTCCATTTTTTTGTTTCCATTCTTACAAAAAATGTAAGGACTCCCCACACAGGACACATCACCTTTGAGCTGTTGCCTTCCATGCAACCTTGCTCATTCAAAGGTCCTGAATTTTTTGATTGCTTCAGCACAAACAGGAATACCTGCAAGTGCATTTGCAGCCATTGGCAGCATTCTCCAGACAGCATCAGCTATGGGTTTTTCTGTGATTAGTTGTGCCAAGAGCAGCTGGGCTGAGAAGAGGAGTCACAGGGATGATGCTTTATGGAAGACTGAATGAGAAGGTCCAAGTGCACAGAGCAGCTCAAGGAACTGGTCCTTCAAACTCCTATTCTCCAGAGCTGCTATGGAAATGTCTATAGATTAACTTTTGTTGTTGTTGAGTGCTGTGTCCAGTTCTGGGTCCCCCAGTTTAAGAAAGATATTGAGTTGCTGGAATGTGTTCAGAGAAGGGCAATGAGGATGGTGAAGAGGCTGGAGCACAAACCCTATGAGGAACGACTAAGGGAGCTGGGGTTGTTTAGCCTGGAGAAGAGGAGGCTTAGAGGAGACCTTATTGCTCTCTACAACTACCTTAAGGGAGGTTGTAGCCAGGCAGGGGTCAGTCTCTTCTCTCAGGCCCCAGTGACAGAATGAGAGGACACAGGCTGCATCAGGGGAGGTTTCAGCTGGATATTAGGAAAAACTTTTTCACAGAGAGAGTTATTTCACATTGGAACAGGATGTCCAGGGAGGTGGTGGAGTCACCATCCCTGGATGTGTTTAGGGAAAGGTTGGATGGCGTACTTAGTGACATGGTTTAGATGATGGGATGGTGTTGGATAGGTTGATAAGTTAGGTAATAGGTTGGACTTGATGATCTCTATGGTCTTTTTCAACCTCGTTAATTCTGTGTAATTCTGTGTGTAAAATGCTGATGTTAAAACCAGGACATTCTTATGGAAATATACATGTTAAAGTGAAACTTTCAGTATAAGTAACAGCTTGTGTCACTCTAGGAACCAACACGTGTCAAGGCTGCTGGAGCTGACACAGGGCTCTCAGTTTCAGGACTAGATGTTCTCTTGGCCAGTGTTATTTGATATAAAGAAGGCATCTTCTCCAAGCCTACTCACTGGAATAGTTTACACTCAAAGCAGGAGGATACAACTGAGTCTCCCTCATCCCAGAGGAGTGCTCAAGCCCACACAGACAATATCTCCCAGAGAAGAACAAGCAACCTATTCGGCCAGAGACATTTAACAAGACCCATCACAGAGCAGATGATGGATTAATGCAGGGGGAATCCCTCCTGGTATATGAGAAGCTCAGCTGAAGCCAACAAATTTTTTAAATCTGTTTCTCTAGTCCCAATGTGAAGAACAAGCACCAGGCTATCACCTAGCCCAGAACAAACTCACTCTTTTCCCTATTTGGAGAACACTCCTAGAGATCACTTCATCTTAGAACAGCGTGGGAACATTTCCCACCCAGCTCCATTGCCTAAATTTGTCCTCGAAAACAGCAGAACCAGCAGCTTTGAGGTTTCTTTTGGCAAATTTTAAATGGGTGGCAAAATGATAGATCTTGCATTATCTTGCAATAATTGCAGCTAATTCAATACAGCTAATCCAAAAATGCAGGTCATTCATTTGTGCTAACTCATCTTTCACCAGGGAGTTTTCTATGTCTGCGGCACAGGCTTCATATATGTGGAAAAATAAGTAATCAAATTTGTTTAAGTTAATAACATCAGAGGGAGAAATTAATCAATGCAAGTCCAAACTGTGAAGGAATTCTATGGATTTGGATAGTCTTACATCCCAGTAAAACCAAAAGATCACCTGCAACCTTCACAAAACCCTGAACTCAACTACCCGTAGTCTATGGTTGTTATGGGTAAAGACGTGGTACATTTATCAGCTGAACTGTGTGTGGAGGTTGATCTGTGTCAGCAGACACTGCCATATGTGTCTGGTTTCCCTGCCATTTCCTACAGAGATGCTCACAAGTCTCTGAGTGACATTTACGGAGCTGTGCAGGAGAGCATCACACAAGTTCCATTAATTCAAAGAAGAGGTACGGCTACACTCTTTTAAAATTTTCCATCATAACTTACAGTGTCAAAGCATTTTTGCATTTTAATGAGTGATGACACAGAAGCAGAATAAAAACTGCTTATGGTTAATATCTGAGCTTGCAGAATGTTTGAAGAAGTTATTTTTACTTAAAAGAAGGAAAGAAACTGCCAGAAGCAGCCATGGTTGGGATGAAGAACAGGTTATATATGTACCTACCTATATTAGGTGAAGTTCTCTTTTCGCTCTGGGAGGAAGGTTGTTTTGAGAGGGAGGTTTAAGAGGGTGGTTTATTGACTGTTTATTTTCTCTATCCCAGGATATTTCAACGTTTGCATTATGGACTCAGAAACATATATGTTGGAGGGACAAGAGTAATTTCCTAGTTCAGGAGTTCTGCAGTCACACAGGAAAAGCACTGAAGATCAGTTGACAAGGAAATCAAATCATTTGGACTCAATTTCCCTGAGAATAAGGAAAGACACATAAGCTGGAAAAAGTGGACCAGTAAATGAAAACCAATGAAAATTATTTTATACACAGTTTAAAAACATTCACCAAATGATTTTGGTTTAAAACAGAAAAGCAGCGACTGTACCTCATTATCTTATATGTGTCAGGCTGTGTGGCCATGCTCCCTCTGTGCAACACCTCACAAAAGTCTCTACTATCGTTATTATTGAGTAAAAATATTTTTTAAAAAATTCCAGTTACCAGGACATTTAAACAAGTATTAGTTACTACTTTTGACCCTCAAAAAAGTGATTTTTAAAATTATTTGTTAATCCATATGTGCTTTGAAAGGTGTTAATGTGAGTTAACTATCTGATTTGGAAAACACCACCATTTCTTTTTTCAGTCCACATGTGTCCTATGGTCATTAATGAGAAAGAAAGAAGGAAGCCCGAGATATTAAAAATAATCCAATGGATGCTGATGAATACAGTGGTCCCAAAGAGGGCATTGATGTCCACAAAGCAACGACTTAAGCTTCCTTTTACATTGAGATCGTGGGGAAGGAGAGGGTCAGTGATATGCTGGGCAGGCAAGGCGCAGCCTTTTTTTGAGATCAGCACCCAGCATTTGTAGTAACCAGTTTGTTCATTTAACATGTACTGGCTTACTAAGTAAAGTAAATTAAAGACTGAGGTGGCAACAATGATAAGCAGCAAATTTGTTTGTTCAGTAGGGAGCTGAAACGTGTCGGCTCATGCTTTGATCAAGTTAAATTGAGAGGTTTCAAAGTACACACAGGAAATGCTCCAACAGATTAACTTTGTCCCTGGAGGTTCGTCCGAGCCACTTTTCAGCCTTCTGCACTCTGTTATCTGTTTCAGCCATTCTGTAACTTTAACCTCAGAGAATCCACAGAGAAAAGTGACAGTGTTAAAGGTCAAGGGTTGACTT
The DNA here is from genome assembly GCA_013400695.1 of Neodrepanis coruscans. NCBI lineage: Eukaryota > Metazoa > Chordata > Aves > Passeriformes > Philepittidae > Neodrepanis > Neodrepanis coruscans. Next base: position 24,289 of record VYZS01100947.1, on the reverse strand, counting down.
CTAGGGTGATGGACATGAAGTCTCAGTCCTAAGAGACAGGCTATTGGGCAGTTGTTTATCTTTTATGGAAAAAAAAAAAAAAAAAAGGAAAAGAAAAGGAAATGGAAAATTAAGTGGTTAAAAAAGTCATTTGCTTTAAATGCAGTTAAGGTGGTAAATCATTACTGCAAATCAGTATCCCCACTTGCTGTGGAGATCGGTGCCTTGAAGCCTGGCTCCTGAAAGACCTGAGCCTCAAACTCAATTGACTACAGTTCAAAGAAGGAACAAGCTTTCCCTGAAATGCTCCCCATGGGAAGGTGTTTATAAATAAATACTTCCCTACAAGTGGGTTCTCTACTGTCTGAAATGGTGCCTATTCACACTGCAGCCCACCTCTCTGTGAGGAGGGTATTTTCAGCTTGTAGGAAACCTCGTTTTCTTTGAGAGATCAACTGGTTGAAATTTGTCAATAGGTTCAAAAGATTTCGGGGGTGTGGAAGTGACGAAGATATAAGCATACACAGCAGGATTGCATAAGCCTCATTTCTGCAGGAATCAGGATAAAAAGTTGCAGCAACATAAAAATAAATAACTGAGCAGGCATAATTCCTAAAAAATGCCAGTAGCTAGCCAAAGCTTCATTTCTGCTGAGGGCAAAATGAAAGGTGAGTACTGCCATTTTCCTTAGTGCTCAGGTATTTTAGCCTGTGATATCTGCTTTGTTTTGAGATGTGAGGACATTTCACACATACATAAAAAAAATTTCACTCTGAAATAAGGTGCTTGGAATCTTCTTATCCTATAATGGAACAATAAAATCTCCTGAAATTAGTAGGTGAAATAGCATTTTTTTTTTCTGTTGCTAATAATTCATTTAATTCATGGCAGCAGTGCAGATCTATTCATGGAACTCAGTGCTACTAATGCTTTCTTTCATCCATCATATGAAGCATTTAAAACTGACAAAGTATTTCACTGTTAGGCATATCAATGCAAACACAACTATACAGATCAGAGAGGTACCTACATCTGCATGATGGAATAGTCTCCATGGCCATAACACTTCTGAATGTCCAAGCCTGACTGTAAAGGGAGCAAACTGGCAAAACCCCAGTCTAGTTACTAAATCTGAATTAGCTGCCAGCACAATTAGTAAACAGCATCTCGTGCAATTCTGAAGATAATGTCTATAAAATCCTTTGCAAAAAGGCATTATTTGAGCTGAGTTGTTAATATATTTAAAAATTAGGAATTTCACAGTATTGAAGAATATAATCATTTCTTACTTTATTGATGGCCTATGGCACCAAAGAATCAGAGAATTATTTTCTCATCAATATAGAACCGGCTAGAAAATCCTGCTGTTTGGCAGAGCACAACCCCTAACCCAGAGAAGTGACCTATTGACTGAAAAACAACAGCAAATCTTAGTGGTCTGCTAGCCCAGCTAATTTGCTCTGATACATTCCCCTTTTGCAGGAGTTAAATATTAGAAACTTCAAGCATAATCCCAGAATCCCACAAATACCCGCTTCTCTCCATTTTCAGTTCAGCTGTGTGTTTAAACAGTATTGTCTTCTTATGTATCTTGTGGACTTTAAATCCTGTCAAATGTAAGGTATTTCCCCTTAAAGAAAAACATGTGTACAAACAAGAAATTTTCCTTCTCCCTGATAACATAGGATGCTGACCATGAATGCTGCTGATTGCTGTGAAATTTCCAGAGAAATGTGCAGAGGCAGAGAGTATGTCTTTGGCACCAAAGAGACAGGTTAAAATTCAAATAGTTGCTGCACATTTCCTCTCTTATTTAGTACATTCATTTGCAGTCTTCTCTCTTCAGTCTTCTGGACAATCCCTTTGTGCTTACAGTTTTCCTGAGTCTTTCATTATCCTACATTAAATTCTTGTTAAAGACTTCCCTGCTGCAAAACCTAGAAACTTTCGTCCTTCCCCCAGTGAGATCTTAACTTAGAAAGGACAGTTATAGCAATAATTTAATTGAGGGAACAAAAAAAAAAAAAAAAAAAAAAACCACAGTTGCTTAGACATGCTATTCAGCACTAATATTTTTTCCCTTTTCAACCTGCTTATTTAAATTTTTCACTAGTTTTTAGGAATGGAGGCATGTGTGGAGCAGAAATTTTGTTCTCATTTTTGTTGAAAACACATAATGCTAATCATTCATGCAAAAGTAGTTCTAAATTTAAAGAAAACATAAACTGTAACCTGAAATACATTTGTTTTTTAGAGCTAGCAATCACTCCAGACAATTGAACTCAGTTTCGAATGCAAGTGTACAAGCTTAGCTTCTCGCTTGAGACGGATCAAAAATACTCCCCAAATAAACTTCCCTACAGTATTTCCAGCACAGACTCAAAAAGAGCTAGAGATGAAAAATCTCTGAAGTCTCCTGCGCCGAGGCAAGAGGTCAAAGTGCTCATACAAATTGGTAAAGAAGTCATGTTTTATCAGTGACACTGCAATTATGGACGTTTGATTTCTGTTTGTAGGACAAGGTCCACTCATTGATGGAGAACCCACTAGGCATGGAAAGAAAGGGATCTTTGTCTGAGCAGCAGCACATGACAGGCATCCCTGTGACCGGCTGGCTGACACAGCCCAGGCTGCAGTGGCTCGGGCTCTCCTGGCTCTTGCTGTGTTCCACTCCCATGAGCTGGAGCCTGCTCAGCTCTTCATCAAAAAACAAAACAAACCCAAAGCCGAATGAAAAACCAACTCAGGACAACAGCCTGTGTTCATGGTCACAATAAATAAATAAAGAAAGAACAAACTACAGCCCCCTGGGCAGTGCTTGGCCTGGCTGTTCCCAGAACAAGCTCATTTCTAGATTGCAGCAGGTATCTTTCTCAGAGCTGAAGGGCTCTCCAAGGGAGTGATTTCTCTTTTTTTTTTTTCCCCCCTCAGGCATTTCAATGGGAAAGTTAAAAATAAATGAAACGAATCAATGCCTTTTGGCTGCCGCTGTTTCAGCTGATGCCTCCTCTAGCTAAACACAAGCTGATATGCCTGAGAGCTCTTCATGAGAGAAAATGGGCTTCTCCACACAAGATTTTGCAACTGCAGCCTTCCTTCCTTATGACTTTGAGTAATGTTTTGCTTCTGAATGTTTATCCTTCCCAGCTCACAGTGAATATACAAAATAGCTCTTCTGTGCAGTGGGAAGCAACCTAACAAGCCTGAGCTACATAAGGCCACTGGGGGAGTTTACAAATGCTTGGAGAGCACGTGATGAGCAAACCAGGTGGATGGTACCACTCAAGGGAGTCCTCTGATGCAGCTGGGGACAGCACTGTGCCTGGAGAGGAACAGACAACCAGCCTGAGGGAAAGGGGCAACTCAACCTCCGGCTGAATGTATGTACCCAAATCTGTGGTCTTGTTGTGGTCATGCTAGATCTGGGGGAAAATCTACTGGCAAAAGAGGACAAGCTGGACTAATCTGGGTTTTACAAGGCCAGTCTTAACTTAATTGAATGAGTGGATGAGTGGAGGAATAAATAGCATGTTGAACCAATAGAGAGTTGGGGAAGAAAATAATCTCTTTGTGGTTGAGATTGTATGAAATTCTGGGGACAGAAGCACGGAAGACAAAACAACACTGGAGGAGACTGAAGGTACTGAAGATGACCTTCTAGGAGAGAGAGAAGTGCCAGCAGGCAGGGAATAGATTCTAACCCAAACAATTTCCCTGAAGAACTTTAATTCAGCTCTTGCAGGGAGTGGAAGTTTAGCACTCCCTCCAAGGCAGAAGCTAAAAGAGGGGCTAGAGAGGTACATTGCTCTGTTAGGTCCAGAGACAGCAGAGACAGATACTGTGTGCATGAATCTCACAGGCACTATAGAACGACAGGGTGAATGCTGCATTTGTAAGTGGTCCAAAAAGAAGCAAATAATTATGTGAATGAAGCAAATAGAAGCAGAATGTTTCGAAAATTCTCTCATACTAGATATTTTTCTCTGGTTTTACAAGAATGGAGTGGCACAAGTGCCATTATTAACAAGACCCCTACCATGAGACATCACATAAGGATAAATTCAGTACTGCCCTTAGGCATTTCACAGGAAGCCAGAATATATTTTTGTTGATATGAGAGTTAAGAGGATTTATATAGAAGACATTTTAGTAAAAGAAGAAAGAGAAGAAGAGTACAGACAGAGGCTGCTGCCCTACTGGTCAAGGTAAGGCTACAAAGTTCATCATTCCACAAGATCTCTCTCACTGGCCGTGATTTATTCTGAGAGTAGTCAAGAGCAGCCTGAGACTGGACTGTGCAGGGACAGCAGATCACAAAGGATGCAGCTCTTAACAGACTGCCTGTGAAACAGAAGTAGATGGCAAAAGCAAGTCAGAGAGCCACAGCTCAGCTCAGAAGTGCTCATTGAGCACTTCATAGTGCAGTATGTGCAGGGACTTGATAGGTAACATCTCTGCCCCATAGCCTCTGAGTCCAGTGCATTGGTGACACAGTGCCAGCATGGCACAACACCACTACACATGGACACCAAAGCAGTCTGACCTTCACCCAGCATGATGTGATCACAGATTTGACTCAGAGAAGGAGCCTCTTGGCTACTGCTGTGTCCAGGAAGACCCAGGGCCAGAGGGGTCCAGCAGAGAAGGCAGTTGAGTCTGGCAAGGGGATGCACCAGGACAAATGCTGAAAGGGCTCTAAGTCACCACAAACACCCTCCCGACTGGATGTTCCTCAAATGCTTTTAACTTTCCTTTTATACCTTGTATCTTACATTCATGCCTGTTGGCCGGAGTGGGAAGGGAGATGTGCCCAGTGTACCCTGTGAGGGCCATGCTACTCAGGGATGGGCACTGGGCTTCACTTTTCCTCCCACCACACTCAAAGCTGTCAAACACAGGGACAATGACAACCAGTTCCCCATCAGGACACCCTGCTTGGCCATCCTCTGGTTGCCACTAGCTCCTCTTCCTTCATCACCTCCTGCCCAGCTTTGCACCCATGGGACTTGGCCAGGCAGCACACAGGGCGTGGGGCCAGCCTGTCTTCTCCCCCATCAATACCCAGTGGTGTGTTCCTCCACCTCCTTCCAAAATCCCACAGTGGTCTAGCAGACAGGGAAAGCCACATGGGGCTGGCTAGCCCCAGGCTTCCTGGCCCTTCAAGAGGAAGGCGGCAGGCCCTCTTACACCATCCTTCAATAATTTACTAGACAGGCACTAACAGCTTCCCCCTCTGTTGCAACAAGCAAGTCAAAAACAGTACAGCAGAAGTATCCATCTCTGACATTCCTGCAGGTTTTCTGTAATGGATCACTTTTGATTAATTAGCGAAACAAGTTTGAAACAGCCTGCAGGATACTTGGTGTGTGCTTGTGTCTCAAATTGGAACAGGAAACTGAATGTTTCTCTATAAAACATGAACATAAAAACTCTGTACTTATTGTTTCCACTTTCATAGGGGTCCTCTTTTTTATCCATGTAGGAAAGAAAAAAATATCAAAAACATCTTTGTTGTTGTGCTAGACATAAAAATGCAAAAAAATATTTTTTGGTTCACCTTTTCCTCTCTGACCTGTGAGGACAGAGCCATTGCTTGTCAAAATGTAGCTCAAACACACAGCATGCCATTTCTCCTGTAGATTTATTGTCTATAGTTTCTTCAGTTAAAAACTGAGCCAAAGACTGGCCTCCTCCAGCTTGTTACCAGTTTGACACAAGAAGCAGAGCTTCTCTTTGACAAAATCCCAGGATGCTGAATGTGGTACCAATCTCAACCTGCATGAGCAACACTGGCTCTGGAGTCTCCTGGACAGCAGTACACAGCGTGAAGAAAATGTCTTAAGATGCTCACTCAGAGATTTTTTGTCCATTTCATTTATGTTGCTCAAACCAAAAAAAACAAAACAAAACAAAACAACAAAAAACCCCCAAAACTGTTAAAGACAGCAACTTTATCTTTTTTTTTCTTTTTTCTTCTTCCCTGAGGAATTAGTCTAAGGCCTTGCACGCTTTCCCACGCTCACAGATTGCAGGTTATAAATGCGTGGGAGTAATGCAGTTTCGATCAGTCAGGTAGGCTGGGTTTCTGTTAGCTGGCTGCATACCTTTGAGCCCTATCAGCACACAGTGATCAGTGGAATTCCTGGCATTTTTGTCATAGCATCAGAGGCAGTACTTTACAGAGTAAATACCAATGACCTGCTGTTCTGTCAGGGCTCTGTACTTACCTTTTATTTTCAAGTCAAAGGTTAGGCCTATTTATGTAAATCCTCAGCCATGGGCCAAGTAATCTGACCTCCTGGTTTTCATTCTCCTAATTGTTTCAGGTATTTTTCTTGAAAAGTTTGGTCAGTTAAAGCTAGGGATCTTTTTTTTAAGGCGCCTTTGAAGGGCTCTGGGGGCTTTCATAGCCCACCCAGTTTGCAAAGTGGAAACATCAGTGACCTGATGCCCTGGGCACTTATTTAAAATTCATTACCAGGAAATAAGGTTTTGATATATAGCCCCTCTATGGTGAAGAATATCTTAGGGAACACATGCATGCCATTTTTTACTTTGGATTATGTGATCTCTGAAGCCACATAGAGAAGCAATAATAAATTACACTCCTGTTTGCCCTTCATTTCTAATAAGAACGTTATTCAGCTGTAGATAGTTTGACTTCCCACATGCTGGCCACTGCTTACAACCCCTTTGTTACTTCACGCTTGGCCATGCCATTTTATTCATAAAAGGGTGTCCAAAGCTGTGTAACAAGAAAAAGAAATTTACTGTTTTTTCAAGCCTTTTCTCTGAGATTCAGCCCTTCTTATATGCTAAGATTAAAAAGCAAGATGAATATCTTCTGAATAAGAGAGAAATACAGCCATTTTACTCATACATAAAGGAGTACAGCTACTCTAGATTTTGTCCTATCACCCATGGGCATAGAAGCTATGTATTTCCCATATGACTAAGAATAGCCATAGATAGCTCCATTGTGGGAGTCATTCTCTCCCCTTTTCAGGTATATATTAGAACTTGAAACCCTTATCATATCACTACTTCCACTTCTGGCCATGGATAAGCCACATAAAATGCATGCTATCACATTTCAGTATTTATTTTGCCCTATTCTTGCTCCTGCTAAGTGTCACTTTGAGGTATGCATGGGGAAAAAAGGATAATTAATGTAAGAATAATATATTCTTTAAATGGTGCCGATACCAGAGCTCATGCAACCATCTGAAAGCAATAGCTCTAAACTGGAATTTGGTTTCTGCATTTTAGGCCTGTGGGGACTGAAAGCACAATCAGAGAGCTGAAGTTTCAACTTCTGGGGCATTCATTATGCAGCTAATTCTCCAGGTGTATTCCTTTTAATTATTGGAATAGTCATTTGTCTGCTCCTGGTGAAAAAAGGGATTGTAAGAAACCAGGCTAAGTGAAAATCACCATTTACATTCTTTACTGCTGTGTACTATTGCCTGGAATTACAATATTCATTTTTTTCAACCCTCAGGTAACTACGGTCTCATTCTGGGGAAAAAAAATCCTGCATGCCATACCCCCAAAAAAAAAATGCTGAGGAAACATTAAGGAAAGAAGGTCCAGTCCAGTGGGTAAAACACACAGGCTGGGCTGGAGTTAACAGAAATTGCTAAGGCAAACAGATGAGAGACAGAGGCATAAAATAATGACAATAGCTGGCAAGTGGAAATAGAAGTCAAACTGCCAGAAAAGGTGAAATTAGAGCCAGAATCCCAGGCCTTCACAAAATGTGGAACCCACATTTATAAGAGAAATTGTATGTTGGGGCTTCTCCCCACCTTTCTTGATTTCCCAGGCCACTTCTCATGCTCGACTACAATTGCTCAATATCTCTGCAACAACTGCAACTATTGCTTACTTGTCAAATTTTGAAAATACTTTGACTTTATTTGAACTGAAGGAGTCATCATTGTTTTGCAAGGCAAGTTCCCACGTGGCACCATTTGAGACCATATTCTGAAGCCCTGCTTCCCTCTAGCAATACCAAAGTACACATTTCTATCGATACTTCTGGACCTCTTAAAGAAGAAAACAGAGGGCCAAATCATTACCAGACTGAGCTTTATTTCTTTTCTTACATAGCTATCTTCCTAACATTAAATGGACATGACTGCACAGCCTACCTATGCTCAGAGGATGAGTGATGTTTTTAAGTTTCATCACAAGTACTTTTAGCACAGGCGCTCAAATCCTTTACACCTTTGTCAGCCTTGCTTCACCAACTCTGAATGCATAGTGTATGTTGTGTTACAAAAGAGCTGAGAGAAGGACATAGAATAAAACCAATGGGATTGGGGACAGTGAGATCTTCTCTCCTTGGGACCAGCTGGCATAGGATGAGGCCAAGACACTGAAACCATCGCATTTGTCTTCCCATAATACAGATTAAGTTGCATCACTCCAGGTGCACAGCAGGGAGTTTTTGTACCCCTCTATACGCCCTTGTTGCCTTAAACTGAGAGTAAGCCATCAGGATGGTGGGATTTAAGCTTTCCAAGCTGGCAAGCCACAACATTTCACAAACCCAAATGGACACATTATGCTGATGAGTGTAAAGTCCAGTTAAAGAGAGATAAACTTGGATATAATGTATGTAAAGGAGATTGAAAGTCTATAGGTGGATGCAGTGGATCAGGAGGAAGTGTAAACTGCTGTAAGTTGAGGTTCCTGAAGAGTTTGATTAATGCAAGTCATGTAATTTCCTTCTTCACTGCAGCCACAAATTCCAGTTAGATGTTGCATGCCAGTACTAGACCTTGCCATGACCCTGCTGTGAGCTTGTTCAGGGAGTTAAACCAGGCAAAAAGTAATTCTGCAGGAGAAAGCTGAAGTCTTCAAGAAGTTTAGTTCCCTGAAGTGGCTCATAACAAGATCATGCAATAATCAGTGCTGCCAAAGAGAGAGGGAGCAAGGTGCAGGACCAAACCATAATAGCTCTGACTTTAGATAGACCTAAGTCTATTTGGACATGTGCCCTTCGACAAAGAGCTAAATTAATCTTTGTAACGTCACAAGAATGAAATAATTCCCAAAACTACTGCTCACATTCTTATTTACACTGCTTCAGAGGAGTGCATGAGAACACATCTTTCTGAGGCAACATATATTTTTCCATGCAGAAAAAAACCCATCTTATTCTACACACCTCTCAAACACATCTGTCAGCTGAGCTGCTTGACCTTTAGTTTCTCTGCTGGGTCCCTAACCAGATACAAGAGGTGAACTCCATGGACTGTTCAGCAGGGCTTGAACAGTGGATCAGATCTCTGCCAGCTTTTACAGGCTTGTTGAAAGACAAAAAGAGCATTCCAGTTCAGCTCAGTTGGGCTAGCTAAACCACAGCATTCCCAATTGAGTCCAGCAGGTTTTGACTCAGCACTATTGTTCTTAGGCACATGGTAGACACAACTCTTACTTGCTTCCTATTTTTTTGTTTTGTTTTGTTCTAAAGCATTGCATCTCAATTCTGGCAGTGTTTCATGGGATTTTGTGTTTTAAACACACAGCTCTCAGAACCAACAACCCTTCTACAGCTATTTCCACTTCCCTCTGTAGTCATCTCTTTTCTCTTTAGAGACAGCATGATCTTATGTCACTTTTGACTAAAAGATACATGATTCTTGACAACATCTTGGCCTTACTCCAGAAAAAGCACAGAGTTTTATTTGCTGTCCATGTAAGCCTGCCTGTAAGTCATAGATAGAGACATCTTGTTGATGTTTCAATTACCAGTAAAATTTTTTAATGTGCTTTCCTTGGATGTCCACCTCCATACTCTATGTTAAGTTTTTCTACCTATTCTTTCACAAAGCTTCTGATTTTATGATACACCGGACCCTGAGATTAGATCAGCTGGTTAGAGCATGGTGCTAATAACATGATGATCCTTTTGGGTCCCTTCCTTCTCAGAATATTCTGTGAAATCTGTGACCACTAGTTGTGCATATGGTGCACACAGCAGCCTACTTACACAGTGACTGAGTTATGTTGTTTAAAACACTATTGTGATTCTCAGTGTTTATGGTGTTTACTGGAACAACACAGCCAATTTTGTCACTTTGGTCAAAGGCACAGAAAATGTAACCCATTCCTACTGCAGGCGTAACTTCTTGTACACTTCCCAAACACAGACTAGATCCCAAAATTACAGAATTTAGCCTTGGGATACTTATCCATGCAACCATAAGAGTGCTGCCTCAAGGCCTGCTGGGTAGAGATGCACTCCCAGCACTGATCCCCCGGTATGGCCTCTGGCTGTGCACTGTGCAGGAGTGGTCAAAGAGCCATCCCGATCAGTGTACTCTTTCCCTGCCTGTGTGCACCCGGCTTTCCTTCTCCAGGAAGGCAGGGTACACACTGGCATGGTGCAAACTGGCATGTTCACACAAGCAGACATGTGGCCAGAAGCCCTGTCTGTGTGTTGCATTGCAATGTATCCCACAATGTACAAACAGTCCTTGTACTCGGGACAAAAATCTTCTCTCAGAGAAGGTGTGAGGACAGCGCAAGTGGAAATACCTGTGCAAGCTTGCATAGCTGCCTTAATCCCATGACACAGCTTCTCTCAGTTCTTGATATAAACACCCTCCATACATCCACATGCCTTTCCTCTCTTTAACTCTTTGCAGTGGCCTGAAATCCAGTCTAGGCTTTAAACAGCAGTTCACACACAGGAGAAATGGAAAGGTTTCCAGCCGTGTCTTCACACCGTTTGGCTGCGGTGTGAAACGAGGCTTCATTCTCAGGGGAGATATTTGGGTCACAGTCAGGGATGGAGATGACCTACTTCAGGTATCCTTGGGAATTACATTTACTCTCCATTTCTTACGCAAGAGCCATGCCCAGACAGATGTATTACCGCAATATTGCAACTGTCCCAGTAAAACCTGCCAGCCCTGACTGATCCTGGCATCCTTCCTAATACCCCTGGAACCATTCACCCCTTCTGGCTGGGCTGCTGGCATGGGAATAGACAGAGGATCTCGGCAAGCTGCACTAGGCCATCCTTGCCCTTTGGTAAATGCGCAGGAGCAGCCCTTTACAGAGGGATGTTTCAGCATATGCAACGCAATTATGTCAATATCAAGATGCAGCAGGTTTCTCTCCAACATAATTTCATCAAATCAAGAAATATGTCCTAATTCCTACAGCAGTAAATTGTCTCCCTTCCCCCCCAGATACAGCATTAACCTTTTCTGCTCAAGCAACCCACTCACCGGATTGCTGATAGCTACTAATTAAAAAGGTTTTTAACTGAGTGCAAAACTGGACTAAGTTAAATGATATAAATTTTAATTTGGATTTCTGAAGTAAGAAATCACATTTCATATATATATGTGTATGTATGTGTACATATGTGCATATGTATGTGTGTACATACACAAAACCCCATCTTTACTTACATGTTTTTGTATATTACACAGAGCATGGCCCTTCTGTGTGTGGGTATGGAGAGAAAGAAAAAGCTTGTGAATTCAAATTTCAGATGTCAAGTGGATGGCAAAGAATTTTTAGTCCCTTAGAAATGTTTCTTCCACAAGTCCATTTTCCAAGATTCCCTGAAGTCTGCCTAAGGGCAATTTCTTCCACCATGGCTTCTGTTGACAAGATCACAGCCCTGGACCCTGTCAGCTGAGACATCATAGTTGAAAATAGCTGTAGTTTTGAAGCTCAGAGCCAGAGGTAATAAGACTTTGAAAACAGGAGCTAGTGTTAACTCTCATCGGATGACTCAGGCCATTTCAGTTTTGTCCTGAAGATCTTTGAGTTTAATCTGTCAGTGTTTTCACACCCAAAAACGAAGCAAAATCAGAAGCTAAATTCTGGTCTGGATGGCTGCAAAAAATGCTTGAAATGCAACTTGAGTGAACTCTAGAGGCTCATTACATGGAAGGTACCCTCTTCAGTAGCAACTGGAATTATCATGCTTTTGTCAAAAAAAATACACAGTCCTTCTTTGGAGACAATTTCCAAAACAATTTTTCACATAAGAAAGAAATGAGAAATTTTGTGAAAAGAAAAAACCTGCAATTTGCTGGGACCTGGCAGAACCAACTGCAGCACTGCACAGATATAATCTCTCCTGCTTATAAACAGAAAAAAATGTCTCTCCCAAGAGCCTTTCTCCATTTCTACACAACTATGTCTTACACTTCACTTCTAAGGACTGAGCATCATCTCTCTAAGAAGTTGTTCTGCCTTCTCACAATTGAAGTCCTTCCCCATCTACTTCCCTTAAACAAACAAACAAACACACACACACACATCAAAGAGATATATTTTTTCTACATTTGTTTTCTATCTGGCTATGCATTAATTGATTTAAGCTAATAGACCAGAGGCACATTTTTGTTTTTCTAAAATCTTATCATTCAAATCTTAGTTTAGACAAAATGAGCAAGAGAAGTCGACTGTGCCTCAAGTCATAAGGACTTTCAGGGAGGAGGGAGAAACAGAGATGGCCTTCTAAAATCTGGCTTTTATTCATCTCAGAGGCAAATGAGTTTTCATTCACTCTAGCAAAGCAAGGTGTAGAACCGTTCCATCACTGGTCTCTTTTTAAAAGGATTTCAACAAGAGATATGAACTGCACCTTCATTTTCAATCTATAGAAGAGTTGAAGAAGTGCTTCTTTAAAGGAAAGAGGCGTTAAGAAATGTTATTGAAATGTGGGAAAATAAATAACTTTTATCCCTCATGATCAATATCACTAAAGGTGAGGAGACTGTCAGAGGCCTAAATCTGAGACAGAGCTGAAACTCCCCCTGTTGGCATCTGATAGGCCATGCCTGAAAACCATCTTTCCTATGTCTTCACAAATCTTGGAATTTATTTAAAATGAACAGGTACAAATCTTCAGTTATTTGCTCCTTAATGCCAGCCAGGAGAGAAATTAGCCAGATCCTCTAAAATCTGTGCCACTGCTTCTCATTCTGCCTCCTGCTTGGCAAGCTGTGAGATCTGAAAGGGGAATATACCCACATAACGGTGCAGGCTGGTGAGGAGAAGCTGCAAAGTATGTAGGAAAATTAACCACAGGGTGCAGTTCAGTGAAGAATAGAACGCTAAAGGAAAAGGAACCTCAAGCAGTCCTGAGAGTCTGGGGAGCAGGGAGCAGTGCCTGCTCAGTGGATGACAGGTATCAGGCAGTGCTATTGATAACAGCCTTTATCCTTGGATTCACAAGGCAGTGATGACACTATCAGTGGATTCATCAGTCACTGGAAAAAAAAAAACAAAAACAAAAACCCCATAAATAAACAAATTGATCTCTGGAGCTGGTCCCTATCCAATGCCAGAAAAAAAATTAAAAAGAGAAAGAATTGCAGGTGTTAAGTCTGGCTATGGGTAGAAAATGTCTATAAGTCATTGAATCCAACTAATAAGCCCACTCGCTTTGTGTCAGGAAAGCTACATATCCTGGAGGGATTCTTCAGGGACTGAGTTTCAGTCATCTTGCCAACTGCATTTGCTGTCATCTGGAGCAAATTCCTACAATCCTTTATCTTTTTTTTTTTTTTGCCTGTTATAATTAACTTCCCAGACCATCTCTATACACATGGATTAGGGTTAGCACAGGCAGTACTGTTTGCCTGCAGACTGAACATATGCTGTGGGTCTTCTTGTTCTTTCCTTATACCTAATGGTTCCTCTAATTCTCGAAATTCAGAGGAATGCATCTGAGGATGCCAAAGACAAGGACTAACAAGATTGTTATCACTGCAGAGCCAATACAACTGTGAGAAAACAAATCAGCACCTATTCTGCCATGTGGACCACCAACATATACATCTGCTAACCTGCTGAATGTAGAAATACTACTTTTGACATTGATGTCAAAACCACACAGATACTGTTTGACGGGTGAGTGTTTCCAGCATTGTTTGCCATACAGAAATGTAGACAGAATGCTGTTCCAAACATGTTGTGGAAATTACTTTATAAAAGTCCTCTTTATATAAAATAACATCCCCATGACATGACTGAGCGAGGGATTAATGCGACTGGGGAAAGGGCGGGACACCACAGCCTTGTGATATATAGGATCTGGGAGGAGACATCTCTCCTGTAGAGAGATATAGAGGACTGCCTTAAGCTGTGCCCAGTTTATTCTTTCCAAGGGAGGGAGCATTTCACAGTTAGGGTCAAACTGTGTTCCTCAATACACACTGTATATGTCCTTTCCTCTAGAGAGTCCTACTGACCCAAGTGCAGACCCTGGAGGAGTGGAGTGCTCTCCAGAATGACTACAGATGGTAGGATCTCATTCTGCTGTATGGACTCTGCAGTTCTCCAGTTCCTGCTGTAGCTGTGCTACACTAGCAGGAGGTCTGCTCTGATCTTTCTCTTCTTGTGAAATCATTATCCCAAGAAAAGCTAGCTAGTCATTAAATATTAAATGAAATTAAACTCAGTACATGCAGTTGTTCTGACAATTCACTTTACCAACAGCAGAATTTTGTTCCTGCTTTTCAGATAAAAATGTGAATAGACTACAAGAGTGTTTTAGCACTGCACTAAAAAAATTATATCATTTCTGCCTGTTTGCCAAGGGCAGGAAGCGTTAACCACAGGCACACTGCCCCACAATATACCACACCATGAGAAGGAAGTCAAGTTCAAGCATCCTTTATACCATCACCACACTCACCAGCACAGAGTTTCTCAGCTCCTTGCAGTGCCCCTCTGGCCTCCCCTCTTCTCAATTCATGTTTGCGAGGCAAGTGGAGCACACAGATGCTACAGGCACCTGAGAGAGCCCCAGGGAGCTCACTCATCACTCCCCTGCTATGTCATTTCTGAACTGGAGCAAACCCCATATAGAATCTTGACCATGATGGAAATCATATTTAAAACAGTCTTTTTAATTTAAGTCATTCCAGGGGGGACTTGGAGGTCTTACTAAGCCCCCAGAGAACAGAGGAGTGACAAAGGCAAGGGTAAGGAGTCAGCAGATATCAGCAGGCAATCAGTGTTGGATGTGGAACCACCAGGGGTACCTGGGCAGGAGGTCCCTGCAGAACAGACCCTGGCAGCTGGATGCCCTGCATGGGACATCCATCCCGAGTGTCCTACTGGAAGCCATCATACACAGATGCATTATGCAACACCTGTAGAAGCATTTTTCAGTCACCCAATTTTGATTCACAGGCATTAGCAGTGGTTGTCCCAAGACACTGATGTGCTGGAAGGATGCCATCCACAGCACCAGGTGTCCCAATGCTGGACAAAAACAGACACAGAGGGTGCACTAAGAAGAACAAGGCTGTGGACAACACTTACAGTAGGCCCCATGGAGGCTGCCAGTTTCCATTCTGGGCATCACCTGCAGCTCAGCACACTGACCCAGAACTTACTCAAATGTGAGATGCTCCTATAGCCCCGTGATGCTTCTTCCCTGAGAGCAGCAGCTTCAGTAGTTTGTTTTGCTGTGGTCATGAAGGTCTGCTCTGAGCACCAGCACTTCATCCCAGGGTAGGAATAGCCACAAAACATTTGAACATGGTTTCACACCCTTTCATAAACAGCACACAATCAGCAATTTCCTCTGAATATGCCTTAAATCCCCACACAGGAATCCTAAAGCTATCACTGGCCTGGCCTGTGGCCTCTGGCCTGCCACATGGAGCATCCACTGTCTTTCCTCAAACATGTTTACAATGAAATACCAACTTTCACTTGATAATTGCTTCAAATGCTAATATGTTCATCTTTAATTTTTTAGAACAAACTGTAGTTTCGTAGGTTTTGTTCTTTTCTGAATGTGCTATCTGCAAATTGATTAACTTTACTTTCAGCCTCAAGTGCCTCTGTGGAAGCATTTCAAAATGAAAGAAATTTGGAAATATAATTTCTGGAGTGCTTCAAGAAAAATGAAAATCACATTAAGTGACTTTGAATTATTACAATGTATTAAAGGATTTAAATGCTTAAAGTGGAATTTTTTAAGGTTTTTCTAACTGTTCAGAGAGAACTACATAACACAATACACCTTAATGCTTTTACTCATTCTTTAGTCTCAAATCAAGTTCTCCAAATTATTACAGTGCTATGCTTTATTCATAAAAGGTGAAATTCATTCATTCTGCATAAATCCTTACTCATCAATCAGGGCAATAAGTAGGATATCAAGAGAAGATAAACTTCACTGTTCAAAATAAGCAGACTGGCAGAGTGATTCAGAGCACTTAAAATTAGTCTCCTGTTCTGAATCATCTTCTAGAGAAGTCTCTCTTTCTCTAGTAAGTACAAGGAGAGTTTAGGAGGCAAGTCTCCTTTGGCTGAAGTAAGCTGAATTAGCCCATTCACACAGACCATCAGTTTCCTCACAGTTCCATAATGTTCTGCTACTGGATCCTCCCTATAGCTTCACTGTGAGGTTAAGTAATCCCTATTTAGAGCAAATTCTCATTTTCCTGAATGTTACAATCATCCTTGAAAGACACAAAACACAATCAGCAGGGAAATGCCAGTGCAAACGAAGGAAACGAAGGAAAAAGAGAGAAGAGTTGAATAAACAATTAAAATAACTGTGCCAAAGGACATCAGTTTTTGTTGCCTGTGGCAGCACAACACACGGGATCTTTCCCTTGTTCTTACTGAAATAAGTAATGAAAAAAAATCTGCCTGCAAATATTTATTCATATTTGAAATACATTAGTTGGACCATATTTACAGTCAGTATGTATCCACTTGATCGTTCCAGCACCCACATTCTACTGAGCTGTATATTTAACAGTAAAATTCACAATTTGCACTGCTTGGTGTGCTACAGAAGCCATTCAATCAGAGAATAGAAATGATTTGACCGCAAATTTGCAACTGTAAATATTTATATCTAAGCATTTGTAAATGATGTGCAGTACAAGAATAATTGCCAAATCAATTCAAAAGGCAAAACTGAATAAATTAATGTGCCTATGAATTATTCATGAATTTTACCTTCTCACATAGCAAGTTCATTATTTCTCTGTGTAACTAGTAAGCAGCTAATATGTCTGAGTGCATTTAAAATATCGATTAGTCTTCCGGATACACTATTCAGAGCTTTTAATCAGCAGAAGATTTCAATAAATATTAAACTTGCATTTGGGGAAAATATGAGAAATCTCGGTTCTAGGAATAATGCACACTTATTCCACAGTATAAGGAAAAAGTATCTGCAATTTAACCAAAATATCATGAGAATTTTCCATAGCTATTTAGCTCAGATGAGTGTAATAACAGAGTACTTAAGAATTAATTGGCCAGGAATCTTGCAGACTGGAAGGACTGAATTCACAAGATTCGACTGATCTTGGGAAGTTCAATCCAGAAGACAAACCCTAAGAATACTCCAACCAGCTACACATCGTGGAGAGAAGCCATAATTTTCTCCAAAGGTCAGAGAAATCTCACATTTCTTTTCTAAGGAAGAAAAGCCACAAAACACACCTCTTATACCTTGGCAAGCCTGGGAAACCCTGTGAACGGGCTGGAGGCAGGAAATGAGAGCAGGTCCTGGGAGGGTTTGCTGTTCCATTGTGAGATGGGACTCAAGGACAGACCAGGGATGTTGGCTTGGCTCCCTCATCCCCACAGCTGGGCACGGGGGTGACCCCACAGCTCCCCATGCAGCACAACCTTCCTGACACCCATGTGCCACAGCCCAGGCACAACATCTCAAGAACTGCCCACAGCTGCCTTTGACCTTCCTTGGGGACTGTGCTTTGCCTTTTGTTTCTGACTTCAGCCAACGGTTTAGAACAGAAGTGCTGTAGGTCTATGTAATTTGTGCTCTACTGGTAGGAAAAACAAGCGTAATAGTCTCTCTGGGAGACATCTTCCCTGTTACTAAGGTACAAACACCACAAACAAGATTTGGAGTGATGGGGGTTTGTCAGCTAAGTCAGTCAGAAATGCTTTTAAAGCTTTGCAGAGGCTGAGGCTATTGGTACAGATTTTATGTTAGATTGTTTTATCCCAATTATTTCCACTAGTTTTCTTATGTTTTGTATAGCTGTGTGTGTGTTTGTATGAGAGACAGGAGGAAAAAAAAAAGGAAAAAATATTGCCAGGCACATTCAGCTACAGCTGCAGAGAAAGCCCAATCTCAAATTTTATCTTCAGAGAAAGACACCACTCTACAGTTAATCCATGCAACGACTTCCAAAAACAGATTCTCGGTGACAGATTCTGGTTTATGAGACCAGATAGTCCAACCTTACAGGTTACTTTACAGTATGAGGAGGTGTGTACATCTGCTCTGCTTAGAAGCTTCAAGTACAGAGATATTTCCAGATAAGTTATCTCTGCAAGCAAAGCAATGAGCAGAGGCTGCAGCACAGAGAGTTTCTGCAGACAAACAAGATGTAGAAGCTATTAGATTTTAAGTGCTCCATTCAGCTAACCTGCTTCTCCATGCTTTGCTTCATTTTGGTGATGCACTCAGAATAGAAAAGGAAACATTTTTCGGTGTGAGAAAACCTACAAGGGGTTTGAAGACGTACAGCTTCACTTTGAGCAACAGAAATGAAAGAGGTATAGAAATTAAAGGCCATGAGGGACTTCAAGGCTGTCATCTAACCCAGCCCTCCTTTGATGAGTCAGGACTAAATATTGATAGGTAATAACTAAAAGAAGTTTGTGAAACTCCTAAAGGAAGATGTTAGTGTTGAGAGGGACTCCAGACTGCCGAGTTAAACTCATTCCACTCTTTCATCATACAGACTGTTCCACCCTTCTGTCTCTACTGAAATACTTAAATTTCCAAAGCCTTAAACCAAGCTTTGAGAGGCCAAACTAAATAGCTAAAATATTGGCAAATTTGTGCAATACACAGTACAGAGGGAAGAAGCTTTTTCTGTTTCAGTGTGTACCAACTAAAAACTTATGTACACATAAGGAAAGCCCTGTGAAAGAAAGGAAGATATTTGTATTCCTTGTGCTTTAAGAAAAAAGACAATCAGAGTCTATGTGCAAGAACACTATTGGCTGTTCCACATTGCTGGTAATAAAATGCAGAATTCAGATTAATTCAACATACAAATCATGTGTTCATCAAATTTTGTCAGTCAAGTAATTCAGATAGGTGCAGACACAAAAAATTACCTTAGCCTATGTGAGCTTCCTTGGGCTCCTACAGACTACTAGAGGCCTAGGAAGAGTCCCTGGATGTCCTCTGCAGTACCTTGTCTCTCTCCACTGAACAATTCCCTCTCACAGAGCAAAGTCAAGGAGACAAGGCACTCCATGCTATACATGGGCTTTAAGAGCTGTTACACTGGTCCTGGATCAACTAATTCAAAACAAATTTGGAAGTGTCTTCAAGCTGACTGCCATAAGCCAAACTTCCTAGCTGAATGCTTCACTTCACTCACTAGCTATAATGAATGAGTTAGCTTTGCAGAAATAAATGGAGCAGCTATGCCAAAGATAAATGGCCATGAGACCTAAAGGAGGCATTTATCACAGAATTACCAGTAAAGAAATTCTAAGACTACCAAATAATTTAAAACTGAACCTCAGCCTAAGATGACATTTCCATTTTTCGCATTACGCTGTTGCTGACTAAAACACAGTGTTGTTCCACTCTCATCTCTAAATCTTCCTCTGCCATACTACTGCCTAGCTGACACTATCCACCTGGCATTTGCATTCCCCTTCCTAAATGTCACAGTTGGTACATTGAACATCCTTTTGTTTATTCACCTATTCATGTCTATGACAAATTCTCTATTCATCTCTCTGTCTGACCAAGTTCATTTTGAACTCTCATCATGTCATCCAGAAGATCTTGCAACACCACCAACTGAAGTGTCAAATTTTAAAAGCATCTCTCCCATCAGTCAAATTGTTTGTAAAAGAAAGAGGTGGTTTTGCATCTTATTGTACATCAGAAGTAGCATAAGTTGTATTAGTATCCTTCTAGTTTGATAACACTGTCTTTGAGAATAACTTGTAGTCATTTGTGAAACTGACTGACAGTGATTATCATTTGGCATTCCCATGAGCAAACTAAAAAATCATGGTCATATGGAGTGCAGACCAATTGTATTTTTCATAGAGTCTGGAGACCATTCAGGGCAGGAATGTGAGGAATCTCCTGACTGAACTTGATTTGCGAATATGTTTGAGTTTGCAAATCCCCATGTAAAAAAATGGGCCACGTTCTGTCATCACTGGCTCAGGGAAGAGCTCACTCATGGCAAGTGTGAGGAACAGCCAGAGCCAAATGTTTTGCACATTCACTAGAAGAAGAAACAGAGAAAACATTCAGCTATATATGCTCCAAACTTCAAAAACCCTACACAATCACAGAAACAAGACTTCAGCTTAACTGTCAATCCTGTTAATGTGTATTGGTGACAAACCACATACATGGCATCAGTGCAGACCCTTCACTGGGTCCTTCTAAGTCAAGAACATTTTATCCAGGTGCTCTTCTATGAGTGAATAATCATAGTGCAGGCTTCTACTTTCTCATCTTCAGTGTAAGCAGTTAAGGGGCGGTCAAGAGATCCAGATAAGCATTTGAAATGCATAAATGTGTCTTAAAGATTTTTAAGCCTTAATTTTTTTCAAGGGCAAAGTCTAGCACAGCAAATCTCTGACATACTTCCTTATTTTATTCAGGCTGAGCTTGGCAATACAGGGTTTCTGGAAACCTGCAGCTCCTGATGAATACCAGGGAGATTTTCAAGTTCCCTATCAGATGTCTATTAATTTGATTCAGTCCCAGCTTAGGGAAAAGTTTCTAGATACAAGAAGAACAGCTGTAGCAGTCATGCACCGATTTTCCCACTGGCATGTCCAACCCTCTGGGCTAACCCAGGTTCTTGCTGGTCCCATTTGCATAATGCTCCATGTCCTCCCTTATGTGTGGTAGACAACCAAAGTTTTCCCACTCTACAGCTGTCAAAATTGAGAATATTTCTCACTTGCTTTCCAGGGTGTTTCTTCTGCACACCCTGCTGTACCTCCTGCCTTTCTCGCTCCTTGCCTTTGCAACGTGAACATGGGAACACCCTTCCTTTATAATCTGCCTTCTCACTATAGTCCCTTCTCTTTACATTTGTTGGTTTTTATCCAAAAATTTCCAGGTTGCACACTCACAGCAAGACAGGATGATAAACAAACCCTAAATAACTTATGAAGAGCAAATTACTTTAAGAGAGGTGTCTACTGAAGTAAGTGTTCCTCTGATTTATCACCCCACTCCCTCATTCCTATTGCTCACTCCTACTACTGAGGCTGTACAGAGCCAGTAATCCCTACAAAGAAAGAGCTTGACCTTTTTATTTCCCAATAAAGTATGTAGAAAGCTTTGGAGCAATATCACCAGATTTCCTTCAAATAGATTATCCTATCCCTACAGACACAACACAAGAACCCAAACCACAATGATAAGGTTTGCTGCTTTAAGCAGATTGCTACTTCATAATGGGTGCATTCACATTGATAACTGAAACAAAGCTAAGACTATCCGATTAACCATTAAATTTTAAAAATACTGGAAAGAAGTTTCAAAATCACTAAGAATCACAACCCTGATTTCAAAAGGAATCAGAACAAGAGTCTTGCTATCACCATGGATACAACAGATGTGGACTCAGTATTTAAGCAAAAATCCTAGAACTTCTTACTTATACTGTTGGACAGACTAGCTCATTTAATATTGATATTTAGAATGTGTCCGACTTATAAATAAAATTTTAATCAACAAACAAGGCAAATCTTGCTCTGATTTTTATCAGAACAAAAGAATCATGGAAGCATCCATCATTAGTTACTTAATTTTTTTCGCTTGTGTACTGCCTGTGACATCAGCACAATGCAACACAACAATGAAGCTGATAGTCATGTTTTGAAAGCAAGACAATCATGTGATTTTTTAAACATTTTGAGAGTAACTATTACATTCCTGTATTCCTATCAAAACTGAATGCCAACCAAGTCACCCCTCTGCTTTAACGCAGAATCTATTCATTGACTTTGTTATGACCCAGATTATAAAAATATTCAGATGCTTTACTCCCAGAGATTTTGGTGAGCTCTAGGTATTTGAATGCCTTTAACAAAACGGATTCCTGAACTCATTTTACTGGCAGTGGTGGATCAAAAATACTGGAATGCTGATGGGTATTTCGTTTTGTTCCAGCAGCCTCAGCACTCCTCACAATTCTATTATCATTTATCCTTCACTGACACCTTTAGAGCCTTGTGGAAGATCTCAGCTGCAGAAGCCAATGCGTCTACAGACACACAATTCTAATCGCAGAGAGCAAGCACAACTGAAGGGAGAACAGGAATGACTTTAACTGGTGCCTTCATGTAAACCTTCTTTAAAATACCACAAAATGCTCAGCTGTATCAGACTGAACTGAATACACATTCAGCACAGCATTCTGGCTTGGAAAGTGACCACATGTCTAGAGAAAGATGGACAAGGTAAAGGTAAAATGGTTTTACTCCAACACACGTGCCCTGTTTCCAGCAATTTCTTAAATTAAAGGAGTTTTTGCTAATACTTTTTGACAAGATCTCCTTCTGTGATGTCTCTAACTGCTTTCTGAGCACTGAATTACCTTTGTGCCCTATGACAGGGAATGTCACACCTCATCAAGATGTGGAATGTAACTCCTTACAAAAAGAGTGTGCTTAAATGATGCTTCTACTTTCTTCGAGTTGATGAAACCTCAACTCTAACACTCTTTTTCATAACGTGATGTAAATAGGAACATT
>VYZS01100936.1:0-15220 GCA_013400695.1 Neodrepanis coruscans | reverse complement strand
TTTTGCAATTAGAAAGGATGTAAGCATATTGGAAGTATTTTACAATGGATTTGCCAAGAGCACTAGTACTCTAGGATGGACAATTTTTTTCCTCTTGTTCAGAGGAAAGTTGAGATATAATGTCTTCTGCTATGAATAAAAGTTACCTCTCAAAAACTGGTTAAATGGTGAGGGCAAAGAAGATGACAGCACATCCCATCTGCTTCCCTCTTAAGGTAGAAAATGTGCATACTCTATTCATGAAACTCAGAAGGAAGTAGATGAACCTTCCTCTATATCACAGTAGATATAGCTTCAGGGTGCTTTTTGGTGTTCTGCATTTCATATTCTGGTCTCTCCTTTGAAAGATAATGCTTGGGAAATTAATTACAAAATCTACATTTCATCTGTCAACATTTTGTCATGTTCAGGAGAGCTCTCCTTTTTAGTCCAGAGATCAAACAGTGTAGAACTGGAAGAAAGGTTTGAGTGATCTCTATGTTGTGAAACACATCCCTGGGTACCACCCAAGGATCACAGTCCCCACTTCTGCACAGCCTCTGCTCCCTGTGGCTAACCCCAACCCACTTCATGGAGGGGCTGAGCCCAGTGCAGGTTTCAGGTCTGCCTCCACACAGCAAAGCTCCCAAAAGTCAACTGCTGTCTTGAGTCTACCACAGGATAGCTACCTATGTATATCACTACCCCTAAAGGCTAATACAGAATTTAGCAGCTGAGGAAGATGAGAAATAGCTGTCCTGTCTATAGAGAGTTTTTGAAATGTCAACATTTTTTCTTGCCTAACTCATAACAAAAAAGATGGAAACTTAGGAGAATAACCAGGAAAATATGCATCAAAGCAAGATATTTCATCAATCAAGATAAATATTTTATTACAATAAAGTTGAAGAGATGACTTTAATTTTTTCTACTTTAAATTATTCTTTAGTGTGAAATGCTATGCTGAGAGCAATTTCTAAGTGGAAAATAAATGCCCCTGTATACATATGTCAAAATGTATAACTTACAATTTTGGGAAAAGGTCTACTTGTTCAGCAGGCAAATTCTTCTATTCAAGGAGGTTTAAAATAAACATTTTTCTGATTAAAAAGTTATCCAAAACCATTTAAAGGGAAATTACCTGTTCATTGTTATCTGTATACAATATAAGGATAAAAAATCTTGCACGTATTTGTGAACAACCTGATATGACTTTAAGAGTTGCCTAAATGGATACACAAAACAGAGTCAAATGACCTGGTTTTGTGGTGAGCTAAATGTCTAGGAGGCAAGTGTAAAACAGTTGTATGGTATAAATTAGGAAACTGGTTATTCTAGAGTCACAATATCAACAAAATATTTTAGATTGAAAAATGAGGTGGAAAAATCTCATGGAAGGAGGTCAAAATGTTTTTGCTGAACTCTAAAATTTCAAATCCTCGGTGCTATTGTGCTACTTCTGCAATATTTCTTTTAAAAACACTGCAGTCTCAATTGGAAGAAGTGTACATCCCAGTACATCCCAGTGCAACAGCAACCATAGCTAAGCAGGCCTTGTCCAAGGGAAAAATACATCATCCCAGCACCAGAACTGAAATCATGGACTTGCAGTTTTGATTTCAGAGGCTGTTGCCCAAAGTAGTATACAACATCATTTTATATAAATTTCAAAAAAGTGCCTTTTGAATAACAAAAATATTGGAAAAGTCTGAGGTAACTTAATGTAAAATATCAAGGGCTTTTGAAATACCTACGCTTGACAGATGAAAGTGATAGCAATGATACAGTAGAATTTGGGGAGTGAACCTTCACAATCAGACATAGGTGAGGTCTTACTGTAAGCCTGATTCTTTCATGAACAAGCTTATCTGCCATGCTAAGTCTCACAGAACTCATGTCATGCTACCAGCTCTGCCATCTGCCACTGTTTCTCCAGCCAGAAGATGAAGCTTGACTTTCTTTGTAAATTCTTTTGAGTGATGCTTTGAGAATCATCCTAGCCTGAAACAGCTATGACTTAAAGAGTTATGTCTGCTGGCCTAGACTTCACTTTAGGCAGTGTTTTTTATTTAATTTTGTTTCTTGTTAATGCAGTGGAAAAGGCAAGGCCAGCACCAGCAGAAGTACAACACTCGACAAGTAGATATCAGTGAGAAGCATGGAATGCCTTGAAAAATAACATATACTGAAGTCTAGAGAAATATGTAGAACACCTCGGTATACACCTACTGACTCAGTCTCTGAAATATTTGCTGTCACATGTGCACAGGCTATGTGTTGCTCTTACAGAGTTAGAATGTACAGAGAGTTAATTATCAGAGTCTAATTAAGTATGTGAAAATGAGTAGCTATCATTTTCTTCTCTATACTTTCTCCAATAGGCAGTGCTTACTAATTTGCATATGTCAAAATTAAGGCCTAGTAGATAGAATCAGCCAGTATATTTTAGTTCTCCCTTTGTTTTAAGAAGGCTGTCCTGAGGGTCCTGAGTCCCTGATGCCCTCTGACACGGGGAAGAGGGTGTTGCAGACAGCCTTTATGTTGCCACAGGGAAACATGTTGCCCTGGCAAACAATTTGACTTCTTCTGGCTACTAACAAGCCCTGAAGGACAGACTGCAAGAATATTTTGGCAGACCTACCATTAGACATACAAGGCCCTCAGGCAGAGGATAATGTATGAGCCTCTGCTTCCTCCCTTGGGTGCAGGGGCCACATTGTCATCTGCTCACCAGCCTCTGGCTGCCCCTCTCCCTGTTGTGGGGACCAGGGCTGGTGGACCAGGGTGCGGTACCCAGGTGGAGCCCTGCAGCCTCTGAGCATTGAGAAGAGTCTGCCCCATGACGTGAACTATAATTTGGGTAATCGGCCATAATTATGGTTAATGATAGCAATGTCTGGGCACCCCTGCCAGAGTCAGGACCCCATTGTGTTCAGCATTGTGCAAACATTTAGCAGGTAAATTAGACATTGCAGTCAAAGCACCTTAAAATGCCTGGCAATCTGACAGCAGCATCTTAAAAGAGTGTGGAGATAAGTCTACCTGGCCCGCTCCAGCATTCTGAAGGAAGGTCCAAAAGATGGAGGTGCGTGGGCAGCTGTTCAGCTGCAAATGATCCTGCAGAGCTGGTGAATTTTTAATGGTGAAGGCTCAATGTATTGGGCAATTTTTTGCCAATGTGAAACTATTCGTGTGTTGAGGTTGACTGCCATGAATAGCATCAGGAGTAGAGGGCTGGGGTCACAGAGCTGGTGGGGGAAAAGTTCCCCAGTTAGCTAACATTGCACAGGAAGAAATGTAACCTGTGGGAGATGGTGGTGTGGGCTGGGGGAGTTGATCTTCCACCTCCTCCTTCTCTTCATCTGCTGCCTCTCAATTAATCCAGAAGATTGAGGGCTGAGTGCCAAGCTTTTATTCCTATTTACACTGTCCTCTTTGTGTAAATAACTAAGCATTAATTGGAGCAGGGCTGAGTGTCCTGCATGTCACACCTTCCAGGAGAATGTTTTAACTAGCATGTCAGGAGTCATTTTTCACACTGTTCCTCCATGACTATATGGATGTTTTATGAGAAATGGGATAGCTCCAAGAGGAGGAGACAGAGCAGCCTTTTCCACAGAATACCTACAAAACATCTCCTGGATTAAAGTCCTCATGTGTAATCCTCTTCCTTGAACCAGTGGAGAGGTTAGACCTGCACTAACACATTCCACCTCTGAAATCACTGTTATCCAGGAGGTGTGCCTCTCCTGTACGAGCTGTTCTGTTTATGTTATGTATGTCATGTAGCAAGGGAGTGAAATGGCTTGAAAGTCATGACAATGAGGCCAGCCGTCTTGGAAAAGAAGGATAGCCTTCAATGTTACTCTAGCGAAGGCCAAAGAAATGAAAGCATCTGCAGTATCCTGTCTTAGGATATTCTCATAGACTACTTGGTTAATCATCCCTGGGAAAGAGAGAAATAAGCATTAAAGCCTGCCTCACAGTTTTTGTCCTGGTGTTTTAAGTGAGAACACCTCCAGCCGTAAAGTGCTTATGAACCTGAACGCAGTGAAATAGTTTTTTAATGTAAGGGTGATTGAGCACTGGCACAGGTTGCCCAGAGAAGTTGCTGAGTCTCCATCCTTGAAATACTCAGAAGCTGCCTGGACACAGTCTTGGGCAACTGCTTGAGCAGGGATGGAGTGAACCAAGGTGATCTCCAGAGGTCTTTTCCAACTTCAACTATTCTGGGATTCTGTGATCTGGCCTCCTCAGTTCCTTTGAATGTTTCAAAATTTCCTAAAGTGAAATATATTTCCTGTTGAATGGAATGGCATTTTACAGGTTTTCATTTCAGCAAGACCAACTATATTCCTCTAATTTATTTTCTACTCAAAATGAGATATTTTTACCCCACAATTTTTCACTCCGGCAACTCAACTCAGAAAGCTTATTATTTGCATAGTCCTAGTGCTGCAATCTTGAATGTACACAAACACCTCTACTGCTCTGTTGGAGTGGGATTTTCAAAAGGACTTTTCGAAGCTCTGACTTTCTAGACCAGATGTCTATTCAGTGTGGTATGTTGACTGGTAGCCTTACCTTGATCATTAAAACAGCAGCCCAGGCGTGCATCACGCTTTTGAAAGCAAGCCATGCACTAGGACCCTGCCCTCGGGAGTTTTCAACATTATGCTGTCATTATAGCAAAGAGGACAGTAAAGGATGGGCAGGGTGTGTGTGTGCGCGTGCATATAAATGCCAAAGATTTTTGCAACAGGAGAAGATGAGAGAAAATGTTCCTGCTACAGGCACATCTTGGTTGCTTACATTTTTGTTTCCTGTTACATAGTGCAACCTTTTCATTTCAGTGTCTCACGTGAACTTCTCTTGGAATAGTGGTGAGGGAATAAAGGAGACAAAGAGCACAGCATGGGACCAGGCAAGTATTCCTGCCACAGGGCAAGGACAGATGCCAGGTTATCTCTGAGGAGGGAATGCCAAACTGCTGAAAAATAAGGTACAGAACAGGGGACAGAAAGCTTTGGCAGGAGAAAGACATGGTAGATTTTTTTAGGGGTTGTTCAATAGTTGCTNGAAAAGGAGAAAAAGAAAAAAAAATGTACTTCTGTGTCTGAAAAGATTTCTCATCTGCAATACCTCAAACTTCTTGGGAATTAATCTGGAGTGTACCTTAAAGAAGTGCATTTCTTTGTTAAGATTTACAGTAAAAGCAGCTGTTATCCTTTTATCTGTAAGCCTCCACTACTATGCCTGCACTATGCTCAGAGCTGTGACTGCAGCATGTGAGATGTACTGAAACCAGCTTTCATCTAGCACATCAACAATGGCTGGGGAGATATGGTGTTTTAAGCCCTTGCTCCTTCCTTCCAAGACACGTATGGAGTTCTTTCCATAGACTGCAGCTGCAAATTCCCTGCCATGCTCTTGAAGCTAGCTAGAACATGACTGTGCTGCTGTCACATCTCCAATTACTGAACTGTCTACAATGCCTTGGCAGTCAGTGTTGTGGATGAAGCCTATTTACCTAAGACAGAATCTTGGCCTGCCACTGCATATCCACAATTACTGCTCCACATCTTGGTGAAGTTACTCCTGGGTTACATAAAGATAATTGAAATCAGAATCGGACCTGCTGATCCTCATTATTTTGTTGTTTATCATACCGAGATGGCTGTCTCCAATCATCTACATGGTACACAGGGCCTGAACTACCAGATCTCCCCAGCTTTACTTCTTATGGATACTATTTATTGCTGTATAGAAGCCTGTCACAGGTCTGTGCATGTCTAACTGATGCATATATATGATGCAGATCCTGGCACACAATAAGTTAGGACTCATTCAAGTTTTGTTGATTGTAACTAATCAGAGACCCTTGGCAATTTTGCTTAATGGTCCTATACTCATTGCAACTGAAGCTTTATTACCAAAAACTAAAGCTTTATTACCGCAAAACATGGTCCCTGTTCCAGTCAAGAAAACAAAATACAGCTTACAAGGAATAATGTGAAACTACAATCTAGAAAAGCAGTGTGTGTCAAATCAGGTCACTATCTTTCTGTCACTCATCTCTTTCTCTTTAACATTTTGCATTTATGTGTCTCCTTAGGTCTTCCTTTGCCCTTCACATTCATCATGTCTGAAGGCTGATGGAGAATGAATGAATAACAGGTCCCAGAGCAGGTGTGGTTGGATTTTTAGGGGCAAATCTGCAGTCAAGTGTGACAGAAACAACAATGCTGCTTTCTCTGCTTGGCAACAAGTAGGGCTAGGACATTTAGAAAGTTGCGATTGTGAAAGTGTTTGGAATGGTGTTTTTCTAAGCCATTGTGTTCAGCTCAAGTGCAACAAATTATAGAGAAATATAATGAACTAACTAAATAAACAGCGTCAGCAAGGTAGATGTTGGATGAGATGCTATGATGTTGGATAAATAATAGGAGATGAAAACTTAATTATAGGCCAGATTGTTTCCTTCCACTGAAAGCAGCTCTTGAGTTCCCCCTGCAGAATTGCCATAAGTTTTTTTGTGATAATTAGGTGGGATTTGTAGGACTTGTGACAACATGTTGATACACTCATGAATTTTAAGACATCTTCTTACTTATAAGAAAATTTTCCCCTTCCTTTCAGTTCTACAGTCCCTTCAGCTTTGTAGCCATGCGATTTCAACAGAGACATTTTGCTGGGGCATTTACCTAAAATTCCTCTTTCTGAACACCTTTTCTCTTCTGGGTTATCACACTGTGGACTGCAGAAGTTAGAGTTGGCATTTGTCTGAGTTCCTTATGGTACCATGGACAGATGGGATGGATAAAAGCCCTCTTCCACCCATTAAATTTCTCTACAATTTCTACCCTTTCTTTTTCTACCAATCCCTCAGCCTGAAGAGTTCTGGGCCAGCCCAGGGAAACCCTGATATTGCTGTGAGATGGCTGCCTCGTTGAGGCGAGTCAATAGCCTGAGATGTGAGCAGAAACATCTAGAAGTCACATTATTTTATTGACAACAGACTTCATAGTAACAAAACAAATTCATATGCAGAAAGAGCTGACACACCATTTAATTTTGGCTGCGCAATCCTTTGTTTTCACAATTTTATTAAACAGAGCATGGGGATTTGTCAAAGGATTCTGAAACAAGTGTCTGATTGCCTCCCCAAGGCTTGAATGAAGAATCTTTTGAGAGGAAGTTTCAAACTTTCTTACTTAGCTCATTCCCCATAAAATTTACCCACCCCATCATCTATGCCCACACCCACATGGTGTTCCATCCCCATTGAGATGAATCAAAACAAATCAAAAGAAAATTACACATAATGAGTGGGAAGACTCACTTTCTTCTCTTCAGCTTAAACTACTTGCAATCTTCTTACAGGAAGTAATACTTCTGATATGCATTCTAAGGATGAACAAAAGAGGAAAAATAATGACTTTACACCGTAAATCTTGCATGCACAGAACT
The DNA here is from genome assembly GCA_013400695.1 of Neodrepanis coruscans. Taxonomy (NCBI): domain Eukaryota; kingdom Metazoa; phylum Chordata; class Aves; order Passeriformes; family Philepittidae; genus Neodrepanis; species Neodrepanis coruscans. The sequence goes on along the minus strand of VYZS01100936.1, from coordinate 7,771 downwards.
CCCAGACTCATATATGCTGTTTATATATGGGACTAATCATTCTTTGCTGTCTCAAGGGTGGAATGAAGCAAAGTTCTGTGCCAGTAATACTCTGAATCAAACCTGTTGAATGGATGTTTCTTTTCAGAGTGATTGTATAATAGTTCATAGAGAACTGAATACTTGAAACAGGTGGTTGCAAAATGAAAAATTAAATTTTAAGATGATAGCTGAAATGCCATTATCAGAAAAAAAAATGCTTCTTCACTTCCATATTTAGGAGACATTCTTCACTTTTTAGTGATCTCTGCTAGATACAAAAATGAGTGTCTTATCTTTTATTCCCATCACTTTCATTTGGCCACAAAACCATAAATAATTGGTACAAAAGATCTTCTGACTTTTGCAGCACTAGGAAAGCTCCATCCAATCTAAATTTTGAATGCAGATACCAAAATTATTAAAGTTACAATAAATTGCCTGAAATGAAATTTTGGTTAGAACTGAAATATAAAATATCTGAATAACTGTAAGTGAAGGTAGAATAGGAAAATAAGTGTTGAATACTTTGTAGAGCTCAAGGAAGGGGTATGTTTCTAGGCATTTCCTTTGCATAGACAGGTAAAAAATTATGAGAGAACATACGTGATGTAAGAGGGGAAACCTGAGGGATATTTAGTGTTGTTATATGTCAAGATAATACCACTGAACTGACATGGAAAAAGAAGCATTTTGTAGAAGAAGATTAAGGCAAGGGTAATCAGCTAAGCAATGGCATATTTTGAAAACAAGTTCAAAAAATTTGAACTTGCCATGATGTCTGCACAGAATCTGCCCATGAAGTCTTTGCTGGTGGCAATAACTCTCAGGCTTGAAATAACAAAGCTTTGACTTTCTGAGCAGTAAGTTTTTTGCAGCATCAAGGCCTAAAAACCCCCAGCTTTGTAAGTATAAATTGACTGTGGTTGTTCTTGAGGATCGAAGAGATGCAGAAAGCACAACAGCATTTTTCTGGCTTTGCCAATTCAAGCTAAAGAATTAATGTTTTAGACCTTTAAAAAGAAAATAAAGCTATCTAATTATATATTTTAAAAGTAAAGGTTACATCCTAAGAAAGGGATACACTCATCAAATATGATAGCTAATCAGAAAACTAGCAAACCAATTGCTATTTGACTATTTTGTCTACGGTTCTATTGAATTTACTACCCTAAAAGCACAGAACAATTTCCATCTCTGATATCCTACATATTTCTACTTTAAAGACCCAGTTTACTTTGAAAGTTTGTTCTTTTACTTGCTTCGTTGGTGACTGCTGTGATAAAACTTTGACTAGTTTCTCTCCCTCTCACATCTGTGGTAGTTGCCCCATCTTCTCCTGGTCCTGCCAGCCTTATGGCCCCTCCAGTGCTTGATTATTTCTGCCCATGGAGGCAGTGGAGATGGAGATAGGAATGCTTAGATGTCTTGCTTATACTACCAAAATGCTTCCTTTCTCCTTCCGCTATTCCTGAATGCTGTAGATTTGTATAATATCCTTCAGATGTCAAGGCCCTTTGGGCAATTGGCAGCAAGTCAGAGATGGTGAACCTGTGAAGAAGCAAAGAGCTAAATCCCTTCCTCTTTCACAGTTTGCAAACACCTCTCTCTTTCTTTCTTTCTCTGATCTTGAGTCCTGAGGTTTTCTTTGCTGTGGTTTGAACTACAGTTTGAAATGTTTCAATTGTCATCTTGCATTGTGATGCATCACATGGTGCCCCAGCCACAAAAAGGCCTACTAATTTAGTTTCATCCTGTCACTGATTTTGATGTGTCTCGTGCAGCTGGATGTGGTCATGTCACGAGTTCTAACACTATCTTTAACACGAAAACAAATGTCAAGAGAGAAATACTATTGTCTTACAATTAATTTTAAACAAATTAGACTTCGGAGAACAGTAAGATTCTCAGGTCTGTATGCCTCTACAAGGAAGTTTAAGATAGAGTTTACGTTTCACATGCACAGTCATTCCTTGGAGAAAAGAAAAGCAACCCTGAGACTTCACATGAAATAATAGAGAATCTGATAATTCAGTTCTCAGGTAAAACCTTTTTGTAGAATTGCTTTGTGTACAACAAGGTAGACTATATCTTCCACCAGCTGTTTTCCAGAGCAGATATTTACTATTTGCTGTAATTGGTAACAGGCACTTTGGACTCCAACCTGATTTGACTTGAGTTGAAGATGGCCTGCCCTAATTTGGGAAGTTTTGTTTCTTAAATAAATAAGAATGAAAGGTATACAGCAAAGCAGATCTACTGACAGGTGAGATATTTTAGAGTTGGGGAAGATTTTTACCTCTAGCAATGAAGGAGGTTGACAGGCTTACTTACTGTGGTTGGAGGAAACAAAATGGCAATTCTTCTTGTAAATCCTCCCTTCTGTCTTTTCCTGGTGGTTTCATTGTTTGTGCAGCCCTCTCACTCTCACAGATGAAGGACTGTTTCCAGGTATACTGCTGGAGGAACAATGGTGAATTCTTGTGTTTGTAAGAGAAAAATGCAATTTTTCAAAGAAAAATGACGAAGAAACAACATTGTAGCTCTCACTTTTTTTAAAAAAGAAAAAACAATAGAAAATATATAGACAACAACTAGTCTAAATATATAAAAACTCTCCAATCTTTTAACAGACAAAACTGGTTTTCAGTTTCCTGGTATTATACCTCAATTTGTATAATACAGGATCTTGCAGAGGATCTGGCTTCAACCTTTGGAAGCAGATGTTGCTTGTGTTTATGCTTCTAGTAACCATGTTGTAGTCCAACGGCTTATTTGGGAAGAAGCAGAAAAGTGGCACATGTCCCAAGAGTGGTTTTACTTCATGCTAATATTGATATTTATGTATTATTTACATAAAATGAGTTACAACTGTCATTTGGATTTTGTTTCTCGGTGAAAAGTAATTTCTATGGATTTTCTGTTCTGGCAAATGAGAAAAACATATGAAGAAATGCACATGCCAAGGATAACTCATTCTATTTCAGTCAGTAGATATGTTCTGTTTTCAAAAGAGTCCTGGACTCCTCTTCTGCACCAGGAGATCTCGGCTTCTTAGAAGAGAATGTCATAATGATACGAGCTTTTCTAAAGTCTGAAATCCTTCATGTTGCTTGTCTAGAGGTAATCAGTACCAACAGTAACATTTTCCATGACCAGATAAATGAGAAAATAGTGCCTTGAATTCCTGTTTCATTTAGTGCATTGCGAAACAAAAATTTTTTCTCTTCATCTGGAAGAACCTTAATCAATGTATGGGAGCCAAAATAAACTTGCTTGGGAAAAATTAGATTTGAATTGAGATTCAAAAGTAGGCATTTGGGTCTATCCCTACTGCTGTCTTATTTTCAAAGAGAAGCATGAAATTTCCACATTTCTAAGTAAGATCTGAATAAAAAGAATCATAAAATAATTTCTTATATATTTATTTTGATGCTTGCATAGATTCAATTCAGCAATGTTGAGCTTCTATTGTATTGAATCAGTGGGAAGCACTTACATTCTGGGGCTGGAATTTACACAGACATGTAGAGTACCCATTTAGTAGAATTTGTTAAATCGGTAAAAGGACCTTTGGAGACCACCCCATTTCATTTTGTAGAGGTGAAGCTTTTGCTGATTATTTGCAGGTTTGTTTCTACTAACTTATTCTAGCTTGTTACAATCTCTTAATCTCCAGTAAAAATGCCCATGTAAGTTTTGTAGAGATATACATCAGTTTCTAAAGAATTTTTTTAGTTAGTCTGATATCTACAGTGGGACAATTGACTGCAGACACTGATATTTGCCAAAACTTATTTGTAAGGATGATCTTAAAATCAAATTGCAATGTTTGTACACAACAAAGATCACGCTGGAAGTATTTGTCTTTTTTTCCTATTAGAAAACAGAAACAATTTCAAGTGATTTAATTGAGCATTCACAATAACACCAACCCTAACTCAAACATGTCAAATATTCAGGCTGTGCTTTTTTCATCCTCTATCTTAAAACATGCAACGAGAGAGCATTGAATGAACACTTCTGAATCATTATCATTAGTGTTTGAGTTTAGTAATTCTGAGAGCATAAGAGAAACAAAATCCATCAGGTTGCAATGTCATGATGAAAAATTTGAATCTGCTTACTAAATAATCTTATTACCTCCTAAAATTAGAAAGAAAAGTAGGTTCAGAGCTATTGCCCCCGTACTTTTATGATCATGTTAGATGGTTTGGAGCTGATGTGCAGAGAAACAGTGGTGAAAAGAATAGAAGAATTTGATTCTTCGCTGTCAGAGAGGCACAGCAGAAAAGTAAGATTGGGAGAAGAAGATATCGTATTTCTCAGCTTCACCTTACTGTAACAGGAGACAAAGGTGGCAAGAGGACAAAACCAAACTCTTATGCAGACTATTTTTAGAACTCATATTACTAATTTATCTGCATTAAAAAATAGTCAAATGGTTATACACAGTTTTACTGGCAGTAAAACTTATGTCTGAAGCCAATTTTCTGTGTTATTTTACAGACTACAAATACTTCCACATTCTTATTACAAAAGACGTAAAAGCATTGATAGAAACATTTGAAAGCTATTAGGGTCATTTACAGAATAGATGTGGCTGTGCTTTGAACCCTATTAAAATATATTGGATCCTATCAACTGAATTGGAGTGAAGGGCATTAAAAAATGGCAAAACAAGAAGAGCTGTCACCAAGAAAGTAACAGACCTGGCAAGAACAAGAAAACCAGGATGACTGAAAAGGCAGAGACCTATTTTGCCTCTCTGGGCATTTTGCAGCTTCATTCAGACTGGCACTTGAGAGCTGATTATGACCATGAAATCTTTTCTCAGCCCCAAGGTAACTGTACTCAGCTTTTCTGCACTTTGTTGCATTGCTCACGAATGTTGCAGGATGTTCTAATGTCTTGCAGATGGAAAAGCCTCCTTTATAAACAGGTAACTAATATTGGGAAAAGAATGAGTTTTTGAGGACACAGTTGGGATTTTGTGTAGTTTTGATTCCACTGTGCAATACAAAGGCTAAAAATAATCTAATTTAGGAACTGGAACCTAGACTTTATACTCTTCCTTCAACTTAGATATCAAATAATAGAGACTCCTCCCTGAGTTCATCTTTTCATGGTCTGTTCAAAAATAGTGGGCTGAACAGCTACCCCTGGCCAGTGCTTACTTACCCAATCTTGCTGTCATGGGATTGACATTAACCCTTTCTACTGGCACATAGGTCCACAGTGTTTAACACAGGGTGGTCCAAGGCTGCCTGGCTCATGTGTGTATACAGTAGAAAGGTTCCAGTCCTGTAGGTGGGAATGCTGCATGTCCCATTAAGTACGAATTAACATTGTTCAGGTTAGTTGTGTTGTAGGTGTTGCCAGTGTGTCTGATGCATCTGAACGTGGACGTGTCACAGCACAAGTTCACGCAGTATGACGAAGCAATGCAATAAGCTATAGTATTACAAGGGTTATGCAATATTCTCAGAACCAAAGAGAATAAATTCATATTGAAAAACTGCAGGATGTCTTGTTTGATTGTTGCTAGCCTTTTTAACTTACTCTCTATATTGGGATTTCTCCATTTACAGATGAAAATGCTTGTTACATCAACGTGGCTCTGAAACAATCACGACAAAAAGTGTTGCTTTTGGGTTTATTTTCCTTAATGAAAATCCCTGAATCCCTTTCCAGCAAAAGAAGACCTGTTTGTCAAAAGCAATTCACACACCCCTCTTTTAAATCCATGGCCTGTTTTTACTTGTGCTGTTCAGGGTTCTTCGGTCTTTATTTAACAGGGTTATGTAAGGAGAGGTGGGGGAGGAGGTAGTATATTCTACTGGCAAGGATACAACAGGCTATTTACATGTCATATGTTTAGCAACAGGGTAGTTTGGGTAACCTGGCTTCAGTTGTCTTATAATAATGAACACATCTGATTTAGGGTTCCAATTGTAAGGGTTTGTCATTCTCCAAGTGGTTCCAATGGATGCTTCTTTCAGACATCAAACCCATCTTTTATGAGCTTTTGTCGGCAATAAAACTCCTTGGCACCATTACTACCATTTACTTCTTTTTTTTCCCAAAGGTGTATCCACAAGGCCCTTATAGTCAACAGCATTCTGCAAAAATAGCAAGAGGGTACTTCCCTAAGGAAAATGGCATGCAAGGAGTGGGACAAAATCAAGCAGAAGCAAATTATGAACGATTACGAAGCAAATTTCTTAATAATGATTTCTATTGTGTTTTAGATTGGACTTTGAAGGGCAGGGTCAGAACTCTCTTTTGCGAGCATGAAAATTCAACTGTGCAAAACTTTTAAGTTCCAGAGAATAATTGGCAGGAACATGATTAAAATGGCCAGTTACTGAAAGTCTTATAATAATTTCTAGGATTCTATTAGATATCAATTTTTTCAAATTAAAAATCCAGAAGAAAATAAAAAAGCAGCCAGCTGTGGATTCAATTGAGAAGTGTACTAGGGAGTGAACGAAGAGCTCGCCAGAGTTAACAAGTCCACACTCGCTGTGGGGGGGACAGTTTTACTCTGCCTGAAGAGTGTCTTTTTGTGGTTTAGCTCAGCCGTGTGTCCCTAGGGGTACCATTATAAAATATCAATGGTGGAATGCTGTGTATGGAATAGTTATTGCAGAATAATTACTTCAGGCTGTTTTTCTTTGTAGACAAGTCTTACTACTATATTTTGACAATAAGATGCACCTAAACTGATCTCTTTTACTTGAAGTTTAAGGAGTTTTTAGATTTGCATATGTAGAGTAAGGATCTAATAATGAGAAGTTAGTTATGCTTACCAAAGCATACTGCCACGTCAGAAAAAAAAAAAAAAAAGAGGAACAAGGGCTCCACATCAATGCATATGCATTTATTTTACATAGCATCCACCAGCACTACTTACTCCCAACCCAAATTTTAGATTCTGATCTGAGGTACCAGAGACAGGGAATACACCCTAGCTCTCTCTAAAGCATGACTACTCAATAAAATTTTTTCTATGCTTGCCTGGTTAATTTAACAATTGTCTAGTAACTCACAACAAAGCCCTGCTCAGGAGGAATCAGGCATGCTGTTCCCATGTCTATAGCTCTCTGAGAGGTGAGGATTGCTCCTAAGAGCTCCTGCATGAATATGCTGTGTGTCACGGCCTGAGCAAGATTCAAAGCTTGCTCTGTAGTTAACATAGCAAGGGAACAGCCTTGGAGATCTGATGCCAGGTGAGCTGCATGATCCTCTGGCATCACCTATCCACTGAAGCAACACATTTGCTAGAGGGAGTACACAGGGGAGGTATAAAATCGGGCAAGACTTAAGTAGATCTCTGTGGCTGCTGGGTGCCTCCATAAGGTGTCTAAGCTAAGGCAGGCTAAGTCTAGGGCTCACATACCAGAGGCATTAGAATATGCAGTGCATTGAGGGAGCCCTTTGATATTAATTAAATATTTCTTTTTCTTTATGTTATATATATTAAAGAAATTGTTCTGACATACTTTGTTTTAGTAAGTATTTGATAAGGATAGATAAGTGTCTTATCTGAATGGAACGGGTGCTTTTTGAGAGCAATTTGATACTGTTTTGGTCAAAATTAACATTTTTCCCTACCACAAATTGTAGAAATGCTTCCATTTTCCATAATTAATTTAATTCAATAAACATTGCATATTCTAACGAGCTCCATAGGAAAGGGTTTTTTTTTTGAAATCTCCGTTTCTGTCAATGTTGTAGGTTGGGAAATAAA
>VYZS01100930.1:6496-22588 GCA_013400695.1 Neodrepanis coruscans | reverse complement strand
ACACAGATTCTTGAGGCAAAGCAGCTTTCTCACTTCTTTTTACAGCACAACTGTTTCAGCACTATAAAAATTAAAACTTCTGACCAATTCCCAAATTTCATCCTTTCAGTTCCAGTAAAGGGAAAACAGGAAATTAGCAGGTCAATCTGAAACGAGTCCTTGTATTTATTAAAATAAATTTTTCCAGAATACAGTTCAATGAGCAATAAAAATACCTCTATAGTATAGACTACTGTGTGGATTAACTGAAAGTAGAAACATTTTAATTGAGATATGAAAGCCATAGGTCTAAGAGAATTTATTTTGGAATTTTGTCATACTGGAGGACTAATTGCTAAGTTATCTTTATAAGAAAGAACAAAAAATTAATTTTCCTTCTTGAAGAGATTAAGTGAATAGGAATTAAGAAAAAACAATTCTACATTTTTACGAGAGCACATTATGTTAAGCAGCCAGTATAAAGATTTTTTGCAAAAGCCCATTTCAAACATTCTCTTCTAAAGAGAACTAAGTTAACGAAAGAAACAAGTGTCATAACCGAATATGGGGAAGAATTTTGCTAATTGCCAAACCAGGCTGTATGCTAATCATGTCAGCAAATACTAACAGGCAGACGACACGCTCCTGAAATACAGTAATGGGATGTAACATAAGAATAGCCCTGACCACCACAGAGTACACCTCATAAAAATCCTGTCTGGCCAACACATACTGCTCAGCAGAGAGCACAAGAACGGGTGAACTATTTATTAACACATTCCTAATATCCTCTCCCAAATCAGTATTTGGCAGCTCATGGTTTTAAACCCAGAAATAGTACCTTTGCATTCTCCAAGATTATACTACCAGTAATTTTCATCTCACAATCTAAACAAATTATTACACTTAATTTGTCCTATGTGTGCAAGAACCAGAGGTTCCGTTGCCAAATTTATATCTTCCATAAATAAGGTGTCCAGATCCTAAGAAGAAAAAACATGAAGAATTTCCTCAGTGGATAAACCACACACATTTCTGAAGATAAAGCAGTAAATCCGATTTATATTCCAATCTGCCACCACTATAACAACCTGCATTAAGGCCTCAATGTACTATTAAGAACTAAGATTAAAACCAAGTACATAATGTTTGTTGCCAAGGTTTTAAATAATGTCAAATGTCCAAACGAGTTAAGCCACTGGCAAGAACTTGCAGAGATACCCACTGAGACCTTGGCAGCATAAACTTTGGTCACTGGGTTCAAGAGACTTTTCTTCCACTCAGAGTGGAGCTGGATGAGACAGACTTAAGGGAGAACAAGTCACTGCTGTCTGAAGGGACAACACAACATCATTACCCATCTACACCCCCACGTCCCAGGACACTCTTAGGCCAACACCAGCACTTAAGAGTTGGCCTGCCTTAACAACTCATTACCAAATAACCCAGAGAAGAAAAGAAATGAGAACATCATGGATTAAATAAACCACTTGACTAAAAAGAGAGAGACTATGTCAGAGAATTTGGAGACCCCAAGTGCATAATAAAACAGGTGCAATTTAAGACAGGTCAAACAGAAGCTTTATTAACTATGATCACAGTGAGAGGACATTGACAGCATCTTTCCTGGTTCTCTGCCAAGTGATTACAGAGACCAAACCGATACACTGTTTCAGGTAAAAAAAAAAAGGCAAGGAAAAGAACTCATCTCAATGTTAACAAAGCCAGGTGCCAACTCCTCGGAGGGAGGGACTCCTAAATTCTGATGCTAAACACTCACAGTTCTAAGGAGGACTCGGCAGTAAATAACATGACAATATAGAGAGACTGCTCGTGGTGGAGCCTATAGGAGTAGCACAGCCACCACTAGGTTTTATGCCAGTTCCAAAGTGGAAAGTTGGAAACAATCACAGACTGCTCCAGCTTTTTGTTGAAAGGAAGGTTCTCTTAGTAAAGATAATCTCTTAGCCAGTCCTCTAAACCTTAACTGGTAATAATTTTACCACCATAAGTGTTTGACACTTAAGAGTTATTTTCCTCTTCCAAGCCACAGGTAAGATCAAGGAATGAAAAATTATATCTACCAAATCTACATACTGCAAGACACAACTGAATAGAAATCTTAAAGCACTGAGCAAATTTTAAATTTAAAAAATGTATTTTGGTAAGATTGTTGGGTTAACTACTCGTGCAGCACATGTGAAGTAATAAACTACAAACCAATTCTAAAATCCTCTCTGTATATTTAACTGATTTCCACTTTCTATCCAAATGAGATTTAACACGTATTTAAAAAACAGTACTTAACCCACCATTCCTCAACAGAAATGTGAAAATTAAAAACTTAAGAAAACAAAACATCAACTAAGCAGTGTGTTTAACCAAATCTATCACACAAAGATACAAGTCAACTGAAGATTAAAAATAATTTTCAGTCTAAAATTAATTCACTTTATCCATATGCTACCTCAAAAGAATTAAGAGATCTCTTGATGCATTACTGGAATGATTAAAGTGCCTTTTTCTTGACAGATGCCAAATGTAAAAACTCCCCCCAAAAAAGTTTAGTCATAGGTACTTCTTTCATAAGCAATACAATCAGTAAATCAGGCTCCGCGGCACAGGTCTTACTGCAAAACCAAAAATTCAAGGTAGAGAGGCAGAGTAAACAGGTGTAAAAGCAGATGTACCTAAGCAGACGAAATTCAAGCTATCAGAGCTTAGAGACATCTTGGAGATGGAAATCTGGTGTTGAAGTTCTTTTCAAGAAAGAGGGTACTTGCTGGTCTGCCCTATTAAACATGTTCATCCTTAGCCAGCCAAGTCTCATGTAAGAAATTAAGTCAAACTGGCATAAGTAATCACTACAAGATAAATTTTTGTTGTTAAAGGCCAAAAAGTCTAAGACATTATCTAGAATCAGTTTTTATCACAGTCTTGATCAAGCCTAATTCATTCAGCTGCAGTCCTCGAGTCTCTACTGGCCTGACAGGAACATTATGCAGTAAGTGCCAGACATTTTTTTATCCCAGAATTACAATTCCTAATCCTATGATTGACATTTGGGCCTTGAGTAATGAGGCCCAAGTTATTTCATCTGTGAGCCAGGATGACTGCTGAAATACTATCAGAATTCATTCCACTGAGGAAGAACTAGAACGTTATCTGATTTATTATTGCAGAAAAACTATTTTCAATTGCTTCTACCCTACTTAAATTTTTAAACAATCTTTCAAATTTCACCTCTGTAAATGTACTCCAACCAGAAATCACTGAAGCTCTTACAAACTCTGTAAGAGCTTCTGCCTGTAAGAAACTGGTGTTCACCATAAGTATTGTGAGACGTCTCCTAAGAACACTCCGTGCACCTTCAACAACATTTGTTATAAAAACCTTGAGTTTACACAGAGTGCTTAAGTACTGCACTGAAACACTGCTCTTATTCTGCTGCAGCCAAACAAAAACCGAATTCCTGACCTCTTTGATCCTTCAACTACCGTAAACAACCAAACTTTCATGAGAAAGGACAACTGGTTTAAACACTTCAGCTGATAACACATCCCACAGCTGAGCAGTGTCCACGAACACACTGCATGTGGCTACATAAAGAAACTACTTCAGAGCCCTCAAGAAGTATTACTTATCTGGGCCAGCCTCCATCTCCCCCTCCTTATCCCAGTCTTTCAAAGACAGGCTTTAAACGTTTTGCAGCTGTCCAACATTAAGGCTGAAGAATTCAACCACCACTGCCCTGGAGAAGCACAGGGTGAAAAGCAACTACCACTGTTATCCAAGAGTTCAGGATCCATTATAGAGCTAGAAGAGGTTCCTGACGGCAAACTTCTTGGATAAGGTTCTGAGAGCAGGAACCTGTGAAATTATTCTTTCTTCCTTCCAGATAATTCTTCAAGTGAGTTCCTACCACACAAACTAGTGCAGACTATGCATAACTGCATTGAGTTTTAGCCAACCTCTCTCACAGCCAAAAATACCAACCACCACCACTGCACACATTTTCTTACTGAGACTTTCAGAAGGTCTGCATAATCTTATAACCACGAAGTTAGTGAGCCATTTCATATTTCCTGAAACTAAACTGCACATTAGATGATTCACCAATTAGTGTATTCACGGAGCTCTAAAAACCAATCAAAATTTCATTTTTGTCAAAAAATTTAACAGAAATGTCCAGCTGTATGCATGGAGAGAGCATGTGGGCTCTTCTCCTTTATTTAACTTAACTAACAGCTACGTTAGCTGGTGAAAAATATTCAGTGTGTCAAAGTTAATTTATCAAGCTGACAAAGTATAAGGGTTCCAGAAGGTATAGCATACATTTACTAAATTTTAAATACAACATTTTAACTAGATATAGCTCAAAGATTAAAATAAGCTGTCCAACAACCAAACCACACAAATATACATCACTTCAGGGCACTTCGTATTTAATGGAGCAATTGCGTGTTTGTTTCAAAGTAACCCATAGGACAACACATCAGAAAAGCTGATAATCCTTCAGACCCCAAACCTCATAAATGCATTTTTAAAACTGAACAGGCAGCTCTGTGAGACAGAGGGCTTGTCAGCACAGTGCAGGCCACAATCAGATGGAGGGGAGGCCCTGCACATTGCTCAACACAACCAAACCTTGTGCCTCACTGAAGCCTCCAGGCACAAATACCACAACATAAAACTAAGTGCTAATTTCCCCCTCCAACTGGAAAAAGTAGGAAGCACAGCTCTTGGGGAAGCGAGATGCAAGGAAATCAGCCTCAAATAGACAGCTGTTTAAGGATTGCTTAGCTAGCCATCCTATTCTCTAATATTTCAGAATAAGAATCAATATTTTAGGAGTTCACGATGGAGCCCTTACATCAAAAGTTCTTTCATTCTCCAAAGCCAGGAATATACAATTCAGTAAACAAAAAGGTATCCTGTTTAGAGCTTACATTTCTTGTCACCACTTGTAGCAGTAAATCAAACACCACCACTTCAACTAAATCTTAAGAAGAGATAAACCTACTGTATGCAAGTTACACAGATTGATCCAAATCCATGAAACACCTACCAAAAATTGAGCTACTTTGCAACAGGCCGTCACAACTCTTAATAGCAATCATCACTATTGTTTGATTAGAGCAAAATGCATCTCTTAACACAAAAATAATGAATGAGACCAAAATTTGCACACTACATCATCTTGGGTTATTAGTCCATCACAGAAACACTTGAATTGCTGCATCTAATTCAAGTCATCTCTTCAAAACCTCGTGCAGAGTGACAGGTTTCGCATGTTTCGAAGAAGATAAAAAAACACCCTTCCTCTTAGAACACAGTTGATTTCTAATCCCTTCCATCTGCTCCCTCTTTCTTAGATGTACCTGCCACCATTAAAAGAGAAATAAAAGAGAAACTCTAGATACTCCTCCAAGGACTAACTCAGTTGTTTTTCCAACGCTCTCATACACATGGAGTCATGTCAAGCTACTGCTACCCAGCCCCCTGAACTCACTGGAGGGCTTGTATTGCTAACGCAATTCCGAAATCAGAGCAGACAGAGCGTATTTAGACCAACTGGACGATCAGAACAGATTTCAACAGCTCAGTCCATCAGGTCTCAAAATTGTTCTGGTTTCTCTTTTTTGCAATTTGCTTTAGACTGACAAAGAACTCACCCTAGAAGTACAGCTAATTCACTCTGCCATACTCACTCATACAAAAATGTGAAGAATTAAATTGGTTCTGGCAGAGACTCTATTACTAAGGCTATTGCTTTGATACCAGGTCTGCTCGAGTATCTTGGTTTACAGAGTGACAACTGAATGAAGTAGGAGGTTGCTAACTTGGAAACTTGCCTCCTTTCAAATGTCTCACTGCAGCAAACTCATCAGCTGGGGATATTCCAGGTAACTGGGGGTTATGCTGGGGCTGAGAGCTCCATGGCACCTTCAGCAGGAAGCCTTTAACAGCACAAACCTGGGGCACACCAGGTCTCACAGAGCGTGGACCACAGCTCAAGATTCCTATGGATGCAATATTCCCAAACCACACTGGAATTAGCTCCGGTGAAAAAGCATCTTTGCACGGTTGCACGGTATGGCCAGGGATCGCACCTCACACGATGGGCTATGGTACTGCATATAGACTGAAATTCATAGATCACAACCAAAAACACTGCGGGAAACTTCAAGAAGCTTTCAAGAGGAGACAGGAGGTGGAAAAAAAATGAAAGCAGCATTCTGTAAATATTCATGGAATGAAAACATAACTATTGTACATGCCGTGCTCGAAAGAATACAAGTTCAGATAATACACCGCCCTGATGAACTGAACATATCAGAGACAGAAACCTATTCCATGGGATTGAGCTCCTGTGATTCAGCGCAAGCACTGGAACACAAAGTTAACAGCAGCAGCAGCAGAAATAACTTGGTTTACTGCCTCTGCAATTCCAAGGAACCATCGTTAACTCCGAGTCAGATACTTATAACCACCACTTCCGAACTTTTACGAGGGCTCACAGGGAAGCGGCCCTGACCGCTTCACAGGGACGCTGAACGCACCGCCCTCCGCAGAGGCAAGGGGTTAACAGGAGGTTGCGCGCCCCGAGGGCTCTTCCGCAGCAGTTTTCCCGGGGAGATTTCCACAGGGACAACCGCGCGTGCGAATCCGGCCCCGGGAGAGCCCCTGTGCTCCCGTTCCAGCCCCACAACCGCCCCGGGAGCGACACCGAGCGCCCCCGACCGCCCGGGCTGGGCTGCACGGGCCGGGGGGGTTCAGCGCCCCCTCCGTCCCTTCCTCCGCCCAATGGAAAATAGTTCCCCGGGCCCCGGAGCCCAGGCACCGCGAGCGACACCTCGCCGGCCAATGGGAGCAGGCCTGGCCCCCAGCGTAGCCAATGGGAGCGGCGGGCTGACGGGGGCGGGGCCTCCCACAGCCAACCGGAGCGCAGCGCTCGCACTGACCCGCTAGGATGTCTCCGTAGCCTCCATTGACCACCATCTTGGAGTCGGGCACGATGCCCGGGCGGCGAAGGGGCCATTTTGGGTCCGGGCGGAGTCACGTGGGGGGTGGTCTGGAGGAGGTGCCGGGAAGGGGGCCGGGAGCCGGGATTGCCCCCAAGTACCGGCGGCACTACCGGAACGGCGGGGAGGGAGTTGGTGTCTGTCAGCGGAGCTCCGAAGGCGGCCGGATGCTCCGCTAAGCGGTGGTCTGCGAGAGCTGCGTCGGCAGGGAGCGCGCCTGGAGGAGTCGGGAGGCTCCGTGTCAGCTGAAGGGAGCAGAGGAAGCTCACGGGTGGAAAACCTTGGAGACACGTGGGTGTTGTCGGAAGGGAGTAAGGCCCCGTTCGAAATAGTTTCCTCTGCCTTCCTCTGTAGAAAATCCATTGCTTGGCTGAAGTACAAGTGAAGTAGCATCTGATCCCGTCGGGCCAGGGAATCGCTTGTTGCTGCACCAGTGCACAAAGACACCTGGTATTCCAAGTAACGGAGCACATTGCATCTCCCTGTATGTGGCACACACACAATGGGACATTACAGCGTGGAGGGTGGATGGTTGGATGGGAAAAATGGTTAGAGGTCAGGCTCAGAGGGAAGGATCCCTGGGCTGTACCGTACAGCAAGGAGAGAACGGCAGGGACAGTTCTCTTTGACATCTCTCGTGGTGATTTTGAGGAGGAGATGGAGTGTGTGCTCGGCAAGTTTGCAGGTGATGCTAAAGCTGGAACAGTGGGAACGCTGGAGGACAGCGCTGCCCTTTAAAGGGATCTGGACGGATTGGAGGAATGGCCTGAGGGAAGTCTGTGAGGCTCAGCGGGATCAAATGCAAGGAAATTCAACACGTCCAGCACTTGGGAAGGAAAAACCCTCTGCAGCAATACAAGGTGGGTTAGGGAGCAGCTTTGCAGGAGGGGATGTGGAGTCTTAGTGGATGGCAGGTTGGGTGGCCGTGAGCCAGCAGTGTGTCCTGGCAGCAAAGGAGGCCAAGAGCATCCCAGGTCACGCCACCAGAAGCACAGACAGTAGGCCGAGGGAAGTGATTATCTACTGCTCAGCCATGTGTGGAATAGTGTGTCCAGTTTTGGGTCCCCAAATGCAAAGAAAACCTTAAGAAACTTAACAGTGGAAGCCACCAAGTAGTTGAGGAGAAGGTGCAAGCACTTGCCCTGTGAGGAGAGTCTGAGGTAACCAGCCTGCTTTACCTTGGAGAAGAGAGACAGCTTCAGAATACTTCAGCATACAGAACATCCCCTAGCGTATACATTACCAGCAAAAATCCTAAAGATTAAATAACACACTGTATAAGCAATTCTGCACCTTGGAAGAGGATGAAAAATATAATGAAACATATATAATTGATGTTAGCTGCATTCAAAATGATACTGATGAGGCCAATGTGTGAATTTACATTTCTAGAGCAGGGTAGCAGCCTGCTACCACACAAATGCAACTAAATTGCCACTTGTTGGTCCTACATAAAGGGTGCAAGAAAGAATGAGCTAACAAGTAGCAACAACAAGCAAAATGAACACAGAGCAAGCACAGCCAGCATCCAGTTAGCCTTAACATTCAACATGGGGAAATGCAAGGTCCTGCACCAGGGAAACAGCAGCTCCAGGCACATGTACATGCTGGGGACTGACCTAGCAGCTTGGTACAGAAGGACCTGGGGGTCCTGGTGGGCACAATGTTGAACGTGAGCCAGCAATGTGAACCTGATGCAGAGAAGGATAACAGAGGATAACAGTATCCTGGACAGCATTAGAAAGAGTGCTGACTGCAGGTCAAAGGAGGTCACCCTTCCCTCTACTCAGCACTGCTTAGGCCACACTTGGAGTGTGGTGTCCAGGTCTGGGCACCTCAGTACAAGGGAGTTACAGAGCTACTGGAGATAGGTCAACAGAAGTTCGCTAAGATGATTAGGGGATTGGAGCACTTCTCCTTTGAAGAAAAGCTGGAAGGGATGGGACTGTTCTGGCTGTAGAAGACTCAGAAGAGAATTTCATCAATGTATATAAATACCCGAAGAGGGGATATAAAGGATATGGAGCCAGGCTCTTTACAGTGGTGTCACTGACAGGACTGCAGGAAACAGGCACAGACTGTTCTGTGTGACCATCAGGAAAGACTTTTTTACAGCAAGTTGACCAAGCAGTGGATCAGATTGCTCAGGGAGATTGCGGATATTCAAATGCCATCCAGACACGATCCTGGGCAGCCAGCTCTAGCTGATCTCTTCAGGGTAGGATGGATGAGATGATCTCCAGAGTTCCCCTCCAACCTCTACCATTCTGTAACACTTGATATTACTGTATCATCTGAGAGCTTTTGCATCAAAAGCATCTTATCCTTGTGCTGGTTTTGGCTGGGATGGAGTTAATTTTCCTCATAGGACAGGTCTGTGTTTTGGATTTGTGCTGAAAACAATGTTGTTAACACAAGGACTTTTCATTATTGCTGATCAGAGCTTACACAGGGTCAAGGTTTTTTATGCCTCTCACCCAACTCCACCAGGGTGGAGGCTGGGGATACACAAGATACTGGGAGGGGACTTAGCCAGGATAGCTGACCCCAACTGACCAAAGGGATATCCCATACCATATGGCATCATGCCCAGCATATAAAGCAGGGGACCAGAAGGAGGTGGGAGACATTTGTAGTGATGACGTTTGTCTTCCCAAATCACTGTTATGTGTGATAGAGCCCTGTTCTCCTAGTGATGGCTGAGCACCTGCCTGCCCGGGGGAAGTAGTGAAGTAAGTCATTGTCTTGTTTTGCTTGCATTCAGGGCTTTTACTTGACCTACTAAACTGTGTTTTTCTCAACTCAGAAGTTTTCTCTCTTTTGACCTTTTGATTCTCTCCCCATCTGACCAGGTGGGAGTGGGGCTTAGCTGCTGGGTGGGGTTAAACCACAACAGTCTTCTCTACAGTTATCCAGCAGTGACTCTACTTGTATGAAAGTCCCATAAGTCAGTTTTAACTTCAACTTATAGGCTGTTTCACTTTCTAATTAGTTCTGTAGCAAACTAGCATTTTCATTTCCACTATGTAGTAAATAATTTTATGCTAAATACCCCAAATCTTCTCAGAAGTATGAAGTTTTAGTAACACAAACCCTCATCATCTCTTCGTATTTGTAGATCAAGTCCTCTTCATCTTACAGTTTTTGTCAGGATTAAGGTTCAACAACAGGCTTCATCTAATGAAAATACCTGCCATTCTGCTAGGTCTAAGAATTAGTAGTAGCATAAAGAAGTAGTACCAGATAGAGGAAAATAATCAACTGCTTTATTCTTTTTAGTCTATGTTTCATTTTGGGAATCTGGTGAGAAGATAGAAAAAAAGAAAGAAAATAAGATATTACTTGCTATAATCAAGTAGAAAAATTCCTAATACCAGCAGAGCTGGGGTGTAACCACACCTTAGCAGGATGGAGACTGTGCTGCTGGTGGTTATCATGCCCAGGCTTCACCAGCCTGACCCACACAGCTATGAGATCTACTTTGAATTTGCAAGGGAGCACTGGGGCAAGGGACCAGACCTCATGTGCATGACACTACTTGCTGTGGTTTTTCTGTACTAATGTATTGGTGTGGACATCTGAAGAGCTCCATGAGTAGGACTGAGAAGAATATGAGAAAGCCCTGGGCCTTTGTGGGTGCTCTAGACTACGAGGATGCAATGAGCCTATTGGAAGAAATTGAATCACCTCTTTTCTCAGGATGTGCACACCCCCTTGAATAAAAAACAGTTCTCTTGGAAAATATCTGGGCAATCCCTTCTTTCATAAGGCAATTCATTTTCCCAACAGAGGGCAATGATCTATTCATTGTGAAGGACAAAGGGACACTGTGAGGAAACACCACTTGGAAGAAGGTGATCAGAGGCTGGAAACTAAGCAGGCTGCTACCTCCCACATTGGCTTGCTTTCATCTTTTGATGTTTATTTCCCAGGCATGCTGCCAGCCTGAGGGGTGTGCTGCCAAGAAACAGCCCAGCACCGCTGGGCATGCCGTGCACAGTGCCCTCAGCCTGCCACCCCTGGGTGACACTGCCCACTGTCTGTGCTGTCGGCCACCAAGGCTACTTCACCAGCCCCAAGCTGCCACATTAACTGTGTTTCCTTAGCCCAGCTCTACTGGATCATTGCTTTTCAGGGTGTCCCTGAGTGATCTGCTTCTCCTTTGAAAATTGTCTGACCCTGGCAACCTCTGCAGCTCTGACCCTGAGCACTTTCTCCCACTCCCTTTTCCAGAGTTTATCCTCTCTGTGCCATAGAACATTTCTGAGAAAGCAAATGCAGGTATGGACCTTAAATAAAACTTTTTTATTCCAGATAGAACTTCAAAAAACTTGATGACGCTGGTCAATGTACATGTTCTCCCTTCACTTCTAACAGCAGCATCAGCCACATACTAAACCTCAGTGTGTCAGGAGTTGTAAAATTGAATTGGAGTTTATCAAAGTGAAAGAGCACTCTTTCTATTCTGGCTGATGTAGCAAGCAGTCTTCTCTGCAGACCCAGCACCTCTGTGCCCATAGGTCTGTGTGTCTGTGGAACTGAGGTGCAGTTACAGTGGTAGGAATTTCCTGTGCTATGATGCTTCTTCTAGGCTATAGTGACACACAGCCAGAGAATTGCTCATGAGACCCAGAGCAGTTGTCAGAAGTGTGAGCATTTGATGCTGCCTTCTTATTTCCAAGCTTTTTCCCTTCAGAGTGGATCTAGATGAACATTCATCTCTCCTTCAGCCAGGCAGAGAAGAATTAGTGATGGAAAATCTAAGATAATAGCATGTCAAGAGAGCCAGAGTAAACCAATAACAACTATAATTTTCCTGCTGAGAAAATCTTGTTGTCTGGATGAATCCTGTCAGCAAAGGACATCTTGAACAAAAGGGCTGATAAGCTTGTATTAGATAAGTTACAAGATTTGGGAAGAAGGACTTGCAATAGGGACAGAGACCACTGCAAAGCAGAAGTGGGGAAAGGTGGAGCAAATGCAGAGTCTTGTCTGGTGTCTAATCTATCAGAAACAATCCCAATGTTGTACAGATTCAGGATCAAGAATGAAGGAACACCCATTGGCAGGCCAGCCAGCTCCATACAGCTGGGCACCTTCATCTATTAAGTGCTGCCCTGCTTTGTCTTCCTTGACCTCTGACAGTTTTGCTTGTGTGTGAAATCAGCCACAGCATGATGATATGGTTGTTTACAGACTCCTTGTTAATTTTACAGAACAAAAAGCTCTATCTTGCCTAAATAAATAGAAGGCAAGTTGGCACTTAAAAAGTGAGAACCTCAGGTATCGAAAGAGAGTATGATTTTAAAATGTTGACCTAAGGCCTGCCCTATCCAGGGACTGCTCTTAGAAGAAAAGGCAAGCCTGCTAAAATAAGCAGACCAAGATGGAAGACCTTAGTCCAAATGTTTTTAATCTGGGCTGACTGAACTAGAAGTAAAGGGATGTAAAATAAGTATACCCTGGTGTAATCACTGTGGTAGAGGAAAAGCTCAGAAAGAGTTACTTGCTTTCTCCAGTGCCTTGCTTTCCTCTGCTTGCTCCACTGCAGCTGAGCCGTGGAAAAGACCTAGAGTCTTTCTGATTTTTTTCTGAAGCTGAGTCATTTGGGCGGATGAAATAAGAACATTTATGATGCTCCTTTCTCCATCTTTCTGTACTTTGAATAAGCATTGACACCAAGGCTGAAATATCAGCTTTCTGCTTCAGTTGCAGGCTCCCCACTTTGCACAGGTGTTAATATTGATTCCTTCTGCCAGAAAAATGACAGCCAGCTTCCAGGAGAGCTTCAGGCAGGCACAAAGCATGCAGTGACTTTCAAAAGTACTCTGACATGTCCGAGCACCACCCAAGACTGTAGTATGTGGTCTTGATCTTTCTTTTAATTGAGTAATACAAAGCAACTGCTAGAACGAGTCCCTAGCCTACCTTCTTTTGCTTATGTTTTTTTAATTCATGAAGTAAGTTCCAGTCATCCCAAGAGTCAAGAAGTCTCTTCTTGCAGGTGCAAGGAAGGTATCATTTTAAAATATTTTCCTTTGAAATGGATTTGTTTGTGATCTACTGTGGTGCTTTATTATTAATTTATGAATTGACATACTTCTGTTACCAGTAAACAGTATCTACCATGACCTTAAAGTGACAGGGTCTGAAGGTTTTGAGAGGAAGGTAGGTGGTTTTCAGAAAGCCAGTGCTTAGCATTTTCTGAAAAACAGGCCTCTCTTTAAAGTATTTCAAACTGAACACATAAAAGCAAAGAAACCCCAAATCATTAGTTACTTTTGAAAATTTTAGCCAGGGAACATCTTTTTTAGTGCTGGCTGTGGAGTCATTAATTATCATTGCACAGAATGTAATAACAAACCAGAGCTTCCCAATGGGCAAAAGCAAACCACTTCTCATCTAGTTCTTTTTTTTTTCTTTTTTTTTAACAGCAATAATAAAACATATTATTATACACTTCCAACCATGAATGTTCTCCAAAGCAACTTGATATTAAACCTCAAATCATCTGACTGGACGAGTTTTTACAGATTATTACAGCAGGGCAAGCCAGGAATGTTATTAGAGTGGCCTGAGGCACAGTGCTGTTTCAAGGAAAATGAGGAACAGTTAAAAATTTAAAGTGTTCCAAAACTCATTTTCTCAAAAGGGATTTGTGACCCTGCTGACATTAAATCCATTCCTATTCAAGCAGCTATATTCCCAATGAGACCTTTGTTTGTGCCTATTTAGTCTGAAGGATCTGGTTTATTTCACCGGAGCAGAATGCTAAATGTGAGCTGGTGGTTCTGTTGTCTAGACTTGTTTCATTTTTCCTTCCTTTCTTCAGCAGCAATGCATTTGCATAATTTTTCAGGCTACAGCAACAGTAGGAAAAGCTGGGTTGAAACCTAGTAAATGCCACCCAGATGCATTCCAGGTTTGTGTTTTCAGTGCTTGGTCCCTCTGACTGCACACTTTACTTCAGGATTGGCAGAATCTATGATTCAACATGAAAGACTGTTTTTCAGCACTGATAACAGCACTTTTCATAGGCAGAAGTCATTGTTATTTAGAAAGAGGTGAAGCAAAATGACGTGTAACTCCAACAGCATCAACAGGGTTGTTACATGGACCAAGGTTTTTGAGTGTAGATATGAGCAATCTACAGAGTTGCTTTAAAGTATCTCTTTGTTCTCCAGGTCACTTGATTGTGAGCAGAATCTGAGTATAAACTGAAGCAGCTGAACAGTCCCTATATATCTGTGCAGGCTGTATTCTTCTGTGCCAGTGCCTACCAGGAGGTGGTTTGGGAAACATTTGATTTCTGGCTTCACTCCACTTGGAGATTTCCACACTTACAGCACAGAAGTTTTGAACTTCTGTATTTTTAGAGTACTAAAGATCAGTGATTTAGGACTGAGATCTCTTACTCTCATAAAAATCTGGTTTATATTCAGTAATGTTCAGTGTTAGTGGCTACTAATGTGATTTCTGAAGGCTGACAGCCAAACTTGAAGATGGAAGAAAGTGTTGAAAGCATGTATGCACTGTCAAAACAACTGAATTGTTTAACTTAAATGATCTTGTGTCTGAGCATGTGGATGTGTGTATGAGGAAATACAGATCATCAATCAATAACAAGGTACTAAAAAAGAGAAGACATTTCAAATTTTCTTAACCCTCAATCAAGAAACATAGAAAATACACAGTGCATTTATTTCTTTGAGTTTGGGCTTTTGTTGATGTTGTCAAGGGAAGAATACAAACTGGGAAATACAGATAAAACCATAATTGAAGAGAGCTTCACAAATGAAAATTATAAGGAAATAAGACAGAAAGGGATATAATGATAATAAACATAAAATTTTTGTGAGTCCAGTGTGATTTATATAACAGTACANAAGATCAGTGATTTAGGACTGAGATCTCTTACTCTCATAAAAATCTGGTTTATATTCAGTAATGTTCAGTGTTAGTGGCTACTAATGTGATTTCTGAAGGCTGACAGCCAAACTTGAAGATGGAAGAAAGTGTTGAAAGCATGTATGCACTGTCAAAACAACTGAATTGTTTAACTTAAATGATCTTGTGTCTGAGCATGTGGATGTGTGTATGAGGAAATACAGATCATCAATCAATAACAAGGTACTAAAAAAGAGAAGACATTTCAAATTTTCTTAACCCTCAATCAAGAAACATAGAAAATACACAGTGCATTTATTTCTTTGAGTTTGGGCTTTTGTTGATGTTGTCAAGGGAAGAATACAAACTGGGAAATACAGATAAAACCATAATTGAAGAGAGCTTCACAAATGAAAATTATAAGGAAATAAGACAGAAAGGGATATAATGATAATAAACATAAAATTTTTGTGAGTCCAGTGTGATTTATATAACAGTACAGTAGGTTTGTATTAAAATTAACGCCTATTTCCTGTATCAGTGTTGTCTGGATTTATGACAAATTGGGCATTAAAAGATACTGTTCTTAGAGCACAAACTCAATATAGACTTGAAGCTTTCTTTTCTTGAAGCATATTCATAGAAAAACAAAGTCACATAACAGTCAAGGTTGGAAGGGACCTCTGGAGGTCATCTTGTCCAAGACCCTGCTCAAGTAAGGTCAGCTAATACAGGCTGCCCAGTACTGCATCCAGTTTAGTTTTGTATGTCTCCTAGGATGGAGACTCCACTAGCCCTCTGGTTAACCTGTGCCAGTATTCAATCAACATCACAGAAAAGTATCTTCTTAAAAGAAAAGTATCAGGTTGAATTTCATGTGTTTGAATTTGCACCCATTGCCTCTTGTCCTGCCTGCGGGCACTACTGAGAAGAGCTTACCTCCTTCTTCTTCATTCCCTCCCATCAAATATTTGTACATATTGATGAGATACTCCTGCACCTCTTTTTTCCTGAACAGTCCCAGCTCTCCCAGCCTCTCCTACAAAAGAAGCTCCAGTCCCATAATTATCTTTGTGGCCTTGTGCTGGCTGGACTCTCCCCATTAAGTCCCCATCTCTTTGGTACTAGGGAGCCCAAAACTGGACATATTATTCCAGTAGTAGGCCATCTGGGTGTGGCCTCATCAGGGCTGAGTAGAGGG
>VYZS01100918.1:1115-21481 GCA_013400695.1 Neodrepanis coruscans | reverse complement strand
TTTTTATTTTTTTTTTAGTGTTTACTCTCAGTGTAAAACTTTGAATATAGTTGAAATATGACAGATCAAAAAACCCATGATTAAGTAAATGGAATTAATCTCAGAATTTTGAAACAACAGCTGCCTGCTCCATTATTTTTCTGTCCACCTGGTAAAAAGAAAAACCAAAGTGTTGTCCCCAAATTCAAGGTCTGACTTTAAAGATCACATTTGGAACTGATATTAACATACTGTTAATTATCCCGTATTAGCCATGTGGATAGTACAAACAGTAGGAATGCTTAGGAGGATGTGTTTTGCAGATTCGCCTTTGTAGCCAAGTAGTTCTGACCCCAAATTGAGAGGGACCTAGGTCTAGTTGAGGAGCATAAGGCTGATGTGCCTCAGAATGGGATGCAGGGCAAACAAACTAGAAGGGGAGATTGCAGAGGGTGAGAGGGAAGGAGAGCTTAGAAGCTTTTCAAGCTTTAAAATCGGCAGATTTTACAAGGTTTGTAGGTATTAAATGCAGGGAAATTTTTTCACCATTAATGAGCAATGTAAATCTACATCACTCTTGTTATGTATGATCATATAATTTTGATTTAAAACAAGCATACAAATACATTTTCTGAACAAGCTCTCATTTCCATATATTAAGGAATTACACTATCTTTAGGAGTTCCATGCTTTCTAACATATGCAAAATCTTTTCCTAATTCTCATTTTTATCCCTTTAAGCAAAGCATTTTTATTTGACATGTTTAGCATCCCTTGGGAGAATGAGGGAAGCAGATACTGATGATTTTATATGTGAGTGCTCTGTAATAAGGAATTATTATGTAGAGGACTGGTTGCAGGTGTGGTGACATGACCACTTTAAAAAGATTATTTACACCTGTGCATTCAGATGATCAGAAATTAAACCAATTACCACTTTAAAAGTGGCTTTTTAACATATTTGCATACATTTTCCCAACCACTTGTATCTGCTTTAAATTGAGGCAGATTAGCACTGCTCATGGGTTAGGAATAAACACATGGTCATTTAATGCAGTCCAGTCGATGGAAAATCACTGGTGATCATCTATCTGTATAGTTTTCTGAAGGTGTTTATCAGATCAGCTCATATCAGATTCCATTATTAGGAATCAGTGTGATGAGACAGCAGATGAATGCAGAGTTTTATGTTGTTGTGAATTAAAGCTACAATGCCTTCCAGACTACTGGTTCTGTCTGCTGTAAGGGTATGAAATGAATAGCAGTACAAATAGCACATAATTTTTCAGATGTACTTTTTTTTTCAAATACACTTGGGTCATGAAGAGTGGGTATCCTGTTGACATGCCAGACTAACAAGTGTTTAGCTCCCCAGATGCCTCAAGGCTATATAAGTACTTTTCAGCCTGTTGTGTGCATTAAGGGTTGATACTCCCACTCTGTGTGGATTAAGATCTCTTTAGATATGCTGAGACACATTTAATCTATGAAAGCCATTCCTTGGTGATCTCTTTCTGACACACAAACGAACCAATATAAAAGTCACACACAGCCTTACTGTCAGAGCCAGCTCTTTTAGATCAACCAGAGATTGATTGGGGATTTTACACTGAGCATTAATCTGAGCATTCTATTTCTCCATGTTGATATAATAATTCTCCATATTGATATAGTAATACCAAATGCTATTGAGATGTGGCTGTAGTTTAAAGAAATTTTTACAATTTGCTTAGCAAGTCTATATTCATCAGCAATTTTAGGCTCGTCTTGCTGCTTCCTCTTCTAGGGTGGAGGTTTTTCACCAGTGGCAGCAGATCAGGAGAAATTATTTGGTTGCAGGTGATAAAATTCGTGCAGAAAAAAGTGAATCCCACAGTATTGCTCCTGGTTTCTTAATTGCAGGTCTATAATATGTAGCAAGAATTTGGCTGTGGTAGAGCACATCAGACTGTACAAACCCCTTTACCTCAGTGAGACTATCAGCCCTCCTACACATCTGGCATTTCATTTAAGAGCTCTGTGTCTGAGTACAAATTTGCCCAATCACCTCATCAGTAAATGCTGGATATTTGACCCAGTGAAGAAGATGCAGCTTCATGGTCTGAAAATAAAATTCCATGTGATTCTATATAAAAGTTGGCATAAAAGTGTATCTAAAATAATTATTTTTCATGCAAAGAACTACTTTGTAATGATGATGAAAAAAATTGCGTGAGATGTTTTTATGTTTCCATTACGTATACAGTGTCTTTTTTTTCCAGCCATCAATATGAGAAAAGACAATATTCGGTTATAAAATTAAGACTGAAAGCAAAGAGATCAGAGATACTTACTTTACTGTTTCAAAGAATTGGTCTTTGGCTTAATGAGGTTACTTTATCTCTGTTTCCCTTATATCAGTGAAATACAGTGGGATTTTTAAGGTTTAATTAATTTGTGGAGGTACACCTAAATGAGAAGAATTATTTCCCTGCTGTCATTCACATTGAAAAGCATACTGCAGGTACTAGCCAGACAGCATGTTGGGGCTTGGGGTTTGTTTTGATTTTTTTCTTTGTTTGTTCTTATAAATATGAAGAGAGAAGATTTTGGTGGTATTTGTAAACCTTATATTTTTATTTTTTTTAATGTAGGCAAAGGTCAGTATAATCAATTCGGAGGATGCTGAGTTATGCTTGCTTAGGAAAACATGAAAGAAAAAGCAGAAATGCACAGTTATCTTCCCGAAGTTGTGTTCTTCCAGCTTCGAGCAGTCAAAAATTGAACGTTTTCAAGGCTGTATCCAAATCATTTTGCCTTATACCCTGTGGTAGTTTTTCCTTCTATTCCCTGAGTTTGTCAAAGGCTTTTTCTGAATCTTAGTTAAGCTTTCAGCCTCAGAAAAACTTCAGGTGGCAATGAGTTTTACAGTTTAGTTATGCAATGAGTGTAAAAACAAAAAGAAAAACCCAAAATCCCACTTCCTCTTGTTTATTTTAAAGCATCTGCTTAATACCTTATGAGTGCACTCATCTTTGTGCGTGATTAAAAGCAGAGGATAATTTACACCAGTCTTCACTCTTACGTTGCTCTGGGTTTGTTTCTTTTCTAGCCTCCATCTTTTATTGTACAGAAACAAATGTTTTTCCATGTGTCATACCTCTTGAGTATCCTTTCCACATCTTTCTCTGTCTTCCTTAGCTTATCTCTTTTATTTTTCAGTTGGGATGGAATGGCCAGGATGGCATCCAGTAGCCTTATCTTGGTAGTCAAGAAACAGTCCAGTAATGGAGTGGAGTTTTCTTTTTTTTATGGTTTAGTGTCAGGATGTTTTCTAGTACTATTTACCATTCTTCCTGTATGTACTAATTTGGTGTTATTTGAGTGGCATTTGTAAAAATCCAAGACATCTTTCTTGAATGGTATTAAGTAATTAAGAGCTATTTGCTTCCAGTATTTTAATGTTTATAAATACTTCAGGTTAATTATTTTGATACTCATTACTTTGTATTTATAACCACTCTTTTTTTTCTGCCAGTTTTTTTTCAAGTAATAGAGTATAATGAAACCTTTCAGCAATTCTTCGTAGAAACCTTTAGATTTTATTGCTTTGAATAATTTAAATTAAATACTACTGCTTCACTATTCAAAAATTTTGAAGAACATGTATAAATATGATGAGCAGACCAGATTTCTTTAATCCGTCAATAAACTCTTCTCCTCAGAAAACAGAAAATTATAAAAATATTCCAGCTATTTTTAATACTCTTTCTCCTGTAACCAAGGGAGAATTATTAATCAACAAGGTGCTCTTTTTTAGCCTTTGACACTTTTTGGTGTGGCTGATTAGATTTTCGATCTCCACAGATGGAGCTCTTTAAAATGAATCTCATTTGCTCTGTGCCAAACCATATGACATAAACTTGTTCAGAAATTATCTGCATGAAGGATAAAGGTGAAGGATGAAGTATACTTACTAAAATTATGCAATACTTTGCAGTTACTAGTACTGCATGTTACTGAATGTTAATTTTTAGGAAAACTATGTAGAAAAAAAAGTCAGGAATGGGGAGAAGAGTTATAATATGCTGGTCTGAGAGCAGTTCTTTGAACAGCAGCACTCATGAAGGCTGATTTTAATGCTTTGTGTCTCATGTTTGGATTTTGGGGGTTCAGGTAAGGGCAGTGTTCTCAATCTAAATCTTTTATGTATACGAGACATTCACAACATCATTCTTTTGTAGGGTTTTTGGTTCACCTTATGTGGGCATTTGCTCTTTCAGTAAGGGCACAAACAGTATCTTCCTCATCCTATGGATGAGCACTTTCATGAAGGTAGGAAGGATTGACTCTTTTAGGACTGTAGGGCATCCGTCATGTACAGCTGGAATTGACCAGTAAGTTAAAAGATGATTGGGTTGGAATAACAAGCAGTGGAATATAAATGTGGTCAGTAGGTTAGCAATGTGACTGTGTGCCATGACCAGCCCGACAGGAGTCCTTCACTGAATAGTTGAGAAAGATTGTGGCTTATAAAAAAATTGAGAAAATAATCTAACTACTGCTTTGATGTTTTTATGTCATAATAAAAATTAATTTGTCAATAAATCTGTTTTCCTATTCAATGAGAACACCTTTGTCTATGGTTTGATACACAAAGCTGGTTTGTGTATCAAATTTTGAAGGTGAGATTTGCATCTTGATATCAGATCATTTCAATACAGCAAATTCCTTTGGGTGAGACTACACAGGTGGTGCTATATAGCAAAGTCTGTAGCCATGAAGCAGGTGAAGGGACTTCCTGTGTGAGACTGGTGCCTTCAAGTACATCCCTAGTCATTAGCTTGCTTACTCAAGCATACAGAAAGTGCTGGTAATTAGGATGCATCTTATAACCTGCCTTCCTTTTTGGAAACATCAAGATGAGAGCCAAAACCTTCAGATGAAGTAAGTGTGAAACTAGAAGAGGATTTTAGTAAGAGAGGAATCGTTATGGAGTTGCCCATATACCACTGATTGCAAAGGGAAACTGTTGGTGACTTGGATTAAAACAGGAGTCTTTTTTCATAGGTACCTAAGCCTTTTTTAAAAATAGTCTATAGGAAGTATAATCTTTCTGTATGATGTCGCTGGAGTCTAGTGATCAATTTTGTTTGGAGGTGGAGACATTAAGCTGAAAGAGGAGTGAGGCAGTCTGGTACCCAAAGCTATAAATGGGACTCAGTTGGGAATGATGGGACAGAGTATCACTGGCTAATGCAGGCAGGAGCTCATTCAGAGAGAAAGGGATAGATGCTGGAGTCAACAAAAGCATGCTCAGGAAGAAATATTGTGTATTTGCATATTTAAATTACTTGAGTACAATTACTTCCCACCTCCTTGCTTGTCATGTTTTCTCAGCTGTTTGAAAACTCTTTGATACATGCAGGTTCTTTTTGCTAACTAAACGTGTAAATAAAGTCAGAACTCTCTCCTTTAAACGTGCTGGAACAAGGCTAGTGTCTTTTGGACACTCGTTCAACTGCTGCATTATTTTTGTGTTGGTGTAACTTGTGAATGGCCCAGTGAGTAACAAGTCAGTTACAGCGCTGTTGAAAATCAAAGTTTTTAGAGCTGGATTGGAGAAAGTGAGAAATTCTTGGAAGCAGACAGTGTGACAAGCTTAGCAAGATCTGTGGCTATTTAAGGTAGATACTTATAGTCTTTTTAGAGTGAATACTTACCACAGAGTTAGATTGATCAGGTCAGTACAAGAAGGAACTCAAAACAATACAAAGTCCTTATTTTTCAGAATTTTCCTTTTGATTGTGGATTCACTTTTACAAACTGAAAATTCAAAAATAGGGTAACAAACAGTAATTAAACCTGGGCTCTTAATTAGGCTCTAAGATTAGGATTAAAAGAATAGGCATATACTGTCTAAGAGTTTTCAGTGGGACAACTATTAGGAAAACAGACAGAAGGTGATTTTTTCCCAACCAATGAGGCCTTCGAAAGGTCATGGAGAACTTTGAAAAAAAAATCACTTTTAGAGTAATATTTAATAGTTATTCATTGTTTTCATTATTTGTTTTTCATCTTTGTTACTTTTGAGGAAGTGAACAAATAACACCTTTTTCTGAAGACACCATTTCTGAGTTATTTTAATCTAGTCACAAGTCCCTAGCCTGCAGGTTTTCTTTAGCTGCCAAATACACAGGGGCTACAGAGTTAAAGCAGACAGAAAAGAGCAGTCAAGATCTCTAAAACAGCCATAGTTACAGCAGGTTCTGGAAAACAGAGATGTTGTCTCAGAGGGGCTGAGAAAATCCCTTCAATGTCCAAAAGGACAGTTGCATGTGTAACATGGTGCCAAATTACACAATAAACAGCTGTCATCTCTGCCCAGCCATTACCCTTAAACTGATCAGATAAAAATAGGTGAAAGAAACCAATACTAAATTAAACAAAGATTTTGTGCTGATTTGGATTGACATTTCTTTTCTGCCTTTAAACACATCAGAAAGATAGATTGTACCTTGGCTGTTGGCACAATTGGTCTACACTTGTATTTTTCTTTTAAAAGCACTTAATAGATTTATGTCAGTCTGTAAAATGAGCTGCACCCAGGACAGGAGCTTGCATACCACACTGAAAGCAGGTTCAGTTAAAGCTCTGAAAAAATATTCATTCAATGGGAATCCTGAAAGGCTGCTTCACTACCACATCTTGTGTAATACAGTGGGTGATTCATATCATAAAATGCAATGAGTCCCTGATAGGCTATTGCATACTTGCACAAAAACATGGGTTTACCATCTCCATCTTCCTCTCAAACAGTGGGAATATATTTTGGTATGTTTAAAGAGATCTCTTCTTTGATTTAATTTGGATAATCAGTCTTCACTCAGAGCTCAACTTTTTGCCTGGTCAGAAATCATACTTTCTGTTGGAATCAAAAGCCCATTTTATTTTGTAATGCAATCACGTATTGCAATATCACTTAAAAAAATAATTTCTTCTGTGTCGCATTTCAAACTGAACAGCTGTCTGAGTCATATCTGTAGTATTAAAATGGGAAGCAAACAACATTTGAATGTATCTCATTCTCTGCCAAACTCTAATCTGTTTTTATATAAATTACTGTATCCAGCCATAGTTGAGGGCTATTTATATGTTATATCAATTAAATCTTAACTTGTACTTCAGCTCTTTAATCAATTCTGAACTAGAAGTGATTTTATGTAATTTAAGGCCAGAGGGAACAGAGGATCTACATTGAGTTTGTGTATATTATTATGTATTATTATAATGTATGTATTGTGTTCCATGTAATGATATATATCGCTATATACTAAAAAGTATATAGTGTGGTCTATTTTTGTGTAACATTAGCCTATTAGATTTTATCCAACTATTCTTACACTGAGACCAGTAGATTTAGTTGTGCATCCTGCTCTTAGGTCATCCAGCTGCTCTTCACAAGTGGTCTGCTACCACAGACCACAGCTGCACCCACAGCAGGTGAGGAAAACTACCTAAATGAGCAGCTAAGAACTTCTGTTAATGGAGAAATCAATCTTTCCAACCAATCCAATCAGAGACTGAGAATTAGGAAGGGAGGGAAAATCACTTTTTGTTACTAAACCTGACGGCTTTCGTTCTCTGTATGGATATAAAGCATTATGTGATGCACCTGAAGGTTTTTCTCTACTGGCATAAACTGACTGGTGTACTGTCTCTAAGGGTGGCAGGTTTCTTGTGGCTCACAAGTATTTCTAGAGAAATAAGGATAGGAAAGAATGCTGCTGCTTGGTATTACATTGGGGCCAGAAAATCTTCTTGACCCTTCTAAGTGACTTACACACATCATCTTTAGTTACGTATTGAGCATGATGGGAATAATCTAGACAGTTCTGTATTTAACCTAAATATCCCTAGAACTTCTGAAGAGGAAATCAAGAGGGAACTTAAAAATTCACAGATTCTGAGAACAGGAAGTTCCACTGTTTCCTTTGAGTCACAGCCCACACAGGCAGTATTATTTCTCCTAAAAACTATACTAAATGTACATTTCAGAAATATACCAAATCTTACTTCAGGTGACCCAAATGATCTGAAGTTCATCATTTTCCTGTTAAGTTTTAGTTGTCCTTACTGGTAAGAAACTGTGTCTGTTTTCAAACCTGGTGTTTTTTTTTCCCTATATTCTAGATCCAGTCAGTAGTTCTATGTCTTTTCCACATTAAAAGCACCTCTTCCTTTCCAGATATTGGTTCTCCCTTTCGGTCTCCAGAGAAAGAGTATCAAGGAAATCAGATGTTTCCTCAAACATGTTCTTTGGTAAACAGAATATTGTTACTAAGCCTCATTTCACAAGACCTTTTTTTAATAATCTATTTGACTGTCTCTCATGTCAGCTCTTGACTCCTGACCCCATAGTCAGAAGAGCCACATAGATATGTAACAGTAATTTAGCCCTCACATTTTTATCACCCACTAGTTTACAAAACAGTACCAAGAGAGATTTGATATAATTGTCAAAATAGTAAGAATATTTAATATTATTGAGCGAGGAAGCAATTTCTGAGGACATTGCTCTGCATTTTGATTTCCCTCACAAAAGAGTAATATAATTATTATGTAATGCCAGTTTGCAAATCATTCAGTGTAACTCCTGGTAATTTCATATTGGTTTTAAATCAAAACATTAACTGATAAAAAATTCAGCTGAGGTGCCTGATCTGGAAATGACTGCATACAGCAGAAACACTCATATCCCATTCTGTTAGACAGGTAAATCTTTTTAACTGCATCAAGTGTGATAAATAAAACCTCCATTTTCAGTGCAAATACTGAACAGGTATATGAGTTAAATATATAGTCTCTCTGTTTTCTGTAACAAGTCTTTACAGTTTTATCTAGAAACATAACTCTGGCCTACTTTTTGGAGTGGGGTGGAGGAGAATTGAAAGGAGTAATAATTTTGTGTTTCCAAGAGCCTGTATGTTGCTCTTAATTGTACTGATCACTCTCATTTCTTTGATGTCTTTTACTTCCATTATCAATCACCTACATTAAAAAATTACATTCTTCTTATTGTCATTTTTAAATTGTTTTTATTCTGAAAGAGGCATTTAACCTAAATATCTTACTGACCAATACCACTTTCTTAATATTTTTGGCATTTGGATTATGTGGGCAGCCTGCAGGATGTTGAGCTGCTCCCAGCTTTCAGTAACATTCTTGGCTTCAGACTCACATTCCCAGATAGGTATGCCAAGAACAACTCAAGTTTGAAGAAGGTGACCCTTTTAAAATGTTGAATGTATGTAGCAATCTTGATAAAAAATTACAGAAACCATATCAAGATCAGTGTGTACCTAGGCATAAACTAGTTTTTCAAGTTGAGCCTACACTGTTTGTCAGGATGTTTATTGCTGACTTGCTCTACATTGAACTTAGATTGTTCTTTAAGCAATTACATAACATGGCCTGTTTTAACAGCATTACAGTTTTGTTGTGGTTACATGTTACGATATTTAGCAGATATCCCCAAGATGAGGTCAGTCCCATTATACATTTTTAGTTCCTATGCAGTAAGAGCAGAAGTTTAAGGAATATTTTGTTTTCTTGCACAGATGAAGCCTGTAACACATGCACACCTTTGCCTGAAGAAAGCTCTAACTGCCCTTATTTAGAAACCTGGATCTACTCCTGTGAACGTTTGTCCTTGCAGGAAAATACCATCTTCCTGTCTCTTTTTTCCCACTGGATAGTGTCCTGGTTTGGACAATAGGGGGCATTATAAAGTGACAAGAGATTGCAATAGCGTAACAACAACCAACAGAATTTATTTTACAAAGAATAAAAACAGACAACAAAACGTAAAGCAGACAAACTGTGCTCCTCTGGGCTGACTGCTGGGCTGATGGAGCAAGGGAGGAAGGGAGGCTGGCCCGTGGAATGGCACTGCTTCCACTCCAGGGGCTCCTGGAAGATAGAAAAGTTAAGAGAAACCCCAGGGGCCCAAGGGGAGAGATACCACATCTGGCGAACAGCATGGTCCTCAGCCCTGCACTGCCTCCGCTATCAATTCAGCTGTGCTGCTGCCCAGGCTGCGGGAAAAGGGCTGAGAGAGCAGAGGAGATGCCAAATGCAGCTTTGACAAGAGCTGAGCCCGGAGAGAGAGGCAGGACTTCCGTGCTTGAGGTTTGTGTGATCTCGGGGCACCTTCTGGCGCAGATCGCCTCTGGATTGGCTAATGGCGCTGGGCGTNCACGTCCACGGAGCTGCGGGAGTCGCAGGGGACCGGCCTGTGCCTCTGCCCCCTAGGAGGCCACCTGCAAGGAACTGGAATCTGTCCACTCTTTCTTATAAAAGACAAAACACAGGTTTGAAAGCAACCCCCCTCCTGCTACACCTAAAACCCCCGAAACCCAACACTCCCTCCCTCTCCCCTCCCCCCAGAAAAACTCTTTGAGAGATAACCACAGGGAAAATACATTCTACAAACTAGAACCTTTTTCACCCCATAACAGATAGTGCTTAAAAAAAGATCTTTTCAGCAGTTTGG
This sequence comes from Neodrepanis coruscans, assembly GCA_013400695.1. NCBI lineage: Eukaryota > Metazoa > Chordata > Aves > Passeriformes > Philepittidae > Neodrepanis > Neodrepanis coruscans. The sequence continues at coordinate 10,968 of VYZS01100918.1, read as the reverse complement.
TTTGGATACCTTTGCATGCTGTGTGCCAGTTACTAGATCCCAACAGTGTGCTTCGGTCCTTTAAGCTGGTGTTTGTCCCATCTGTAGATGAGACCACATATAAAGCAGAAAAAAATGGAAAAAATAAAAATAACTGAAAAGAAAGTTAAACAAAAGCAAGGGGAATAAATAAAGAAATTAAATTAATTTAAATGAATTAACAAAAAATTATGAATAGCTGTAGAAAGATACTTATCTGTGGTTGAAGCATCTATGAGAAATTCAGATGCCTTGAATTTTGTTTAAATTTTCAGGAAAAATAGCTTTAAATTAAGTGTACTGTAAGTATTCGGAATATTTTAGTTATGAAAAATAATTCCAAAGTGTATGAGAAAACAATGCTTCTTTTTAATTGTTTATTTTTGTATTTTTCATTTTAAGTCTGATGGAAGCACTTTCTAGGAGGGCATAAGCAATAACTGGTAAATGCCATATAAAAATTACACATATTTTCTTTTTTTACACATATATTTACACGTACATATACACGTATATTGATTTGCATGTTCTTTATTTCATAGAGAAATTATGACTAATATTACAGCATGCTCACACTTTCAATAAAATGTTAATAGATTTGGTTTTATTGTGTTTGACAGACCAACTGGGGTTCGATTTCACATTCAGATTTTTGCTTACTATTAAAAAACTCATGTAAAATGTCACAATACTGGCAAAGTTGTTGTGAGAAGATGTTGCATGACATCACCTTCTTGTGTATGTTGGCTGAGAAATAACTGGCCCTAGCTGTAAAATTTCCAACTAAAAAATAACCCGCCCAAAACCACACACTTGTCATATTTTTGAATGAAGTCAGAAGGGAAGGGTCAGGAATAACCACAGTTGGTAGGAAGGATCAAATACACAACAGAAAATATTAGATGACTAGAATTAGATTAGAGAAAATTACACTAAATGGTGGTTTTATTTATAGATATTAATATTAAATGGTTTTGGAGAACAAGAGATGAACCTCTCTTGTGAATTAGTGTGCCTGCCTCTGTCAGTCCGCTGGGACTGCTTCAGCTGGACTCCCCCTCCTAGGAGTGACAATTTGATTTTGAGGTTTTTTCAGAAGTTAACTGAACATCTTTATTGTGTTTTTATGTATATTTATTCTTACCCTGTTTTTCCATAGGAATCTTTTATTTTTATGAAGAAAAAGAGAGTATTTGAAAGACTTGTTAAAATAAGATCTCACTGCACTTTTACAACAAGAAATCTGGTTTTATTTGTGGAATCTGGGGAAAATAGTAAGAAAATTAGGCAATTCCAAGCAATATAATGCAGTTTGAAGCTACCTGGTGATACTTGCAGTTTGTGGGAAGTAAGTTAAAGTGGACAAGAAGGAGAATAAGTACATTACATTTTTATCTAGGATCATACCAAAGTTTTTCTGGTGAAAGGTGAGTATAGAGTTCCATTGGGTACAAATTCCTCCATAACAGTTTGAACAGACTGAGAACATGAGATTATGTTACAGGAAAATACAAGACTTGCTTTCATTTGTGTTGTATCCTACCATTGATCCCAACGAGTTGTCGTTGATAATTCTCTGCTAAACTCCACATTGCTTTATTTCTTTCAGGATGCTGACGAAAAATTCAAAACATTACTGTTTGTAACTGAACATAGCAATCATTTTTAACTTGCATTTCTTTTGCTCCTTTACTGCAACATTTTGATGTGCTACAGACAAAAACAATACAATAAATTTAATATCTCTAATTTTGATCTTTTCGTATACTACTTTTATGGTCCTTTTACAAGGCATGCACATTGTTATCTTTACCACAGCAGGATAGGGTTTCGGTGTCTAAATGTATCAATAAGGGATACATTGTTGATGTGTGTCCATGGGCAGATGTCATAGCACTGATAACAGCCCAGAAGTCAGAGCTCTATTATAGTTTTTTTTTTTCGCTTTGAAGAGCTGTCACTGCGCTCAGAGGAGCAGTCAACGTTATAAAGAGCAGATCTGCAGATGGAGACAAGATCCCCTGCAGGCTTCAGATATCTTAGGGCTGAGATAGTTCAGTGGAGAGTTACTTGTTGAATTAAAATCAGAGAAGCAGTTTATTTGCTTCAAGGTTAAGTTAGAAAAGATGGATCTTGATGTTGCCATAAAGCATTGCTTTTAATGAAAACTGCTCTTTTTTCTCATTCAGTAGAGTTTGCTTAGGTATATTCTCCTTTTGCAAAATTGCTATTGAAATTTATACATTTTAAGGCCGTAAATATAAGTAACTGAACAGTCTCTTTTCCGGTTAAAAAGCATGATTTGTAGATTATATCCTCGGGAATTTCTGAGAATGCTACTAATTACATTTCATTTTCATGAAGTTCATGTGCCTGGGGTTTGGAAGACTCCCATTTCCTCCCTTCCTGAAAAGGTCTTCATGCAAAGAAATAAGTTACTTTATAGGAAAGTAAGTGTAAACCCCTCCTCACGTACACGTAGCTCCAAACTCTATAATACTCTCTATGATGGCTTTTTTAAAAAACTTAGATCTTTAACTGGCAGAGCCAGACGATGTCATACGAATGCAGTGACTTAAATTTTAGGACTTCACTTACCAAAAGGATGTAGGAAGCACCTTGTATATGATGATCGGCCAGTGTAGAGTTGTCCAAGTTATACAAATGAATATTGTAAAAATAGTATTTCCCTTCATGTACAGTGATGTTTACAGCTGTCGATATTTTAAAATTTTTTATCAGCAGCAGGTTATTAGCAAATGAAATTATAGATATTGTCTGTTTAACTAGCATCTAACACGGATTAAATATTCAACATTTAATAATTTCATTACTTCAGTTTGATAAGTGCATATTGCAGTGTATTAATTTTCAGATACTTGGTATTTGCTTTACTGTTTTTCTCTCTGACTTTCTGTTGTTAGTTCCTAAGCTTCAGGAAAAGCCAGAGTTTATGATAATGCTTGCCTAACTTACCTTTTTTTTTTTAATTAAGCATTCTGGTGTGATATAATCAGTGGAAAATAATAAGAAAAGTATTTTTCAACTACTTTCTTAAAGAAATGAGGCTAATGTAGCTGTAACGTCTATGTGTCAAAAAATTTAAAATAAAAAAATAATCCACGTGGAGGAGCCCAGACTAATTTTCAGGGGAGCGTCAAAGTACTGTCTTCATCAAGGACAAGCAAAACTTCAGCTTTTTGAGATAAACATTCCAGTTTGTGTATTTTAGCTTTCTCAGAGAACATCATGTTCCAGTGTGGGAATCTGATGGCTGAGAGAAACTTTAGTAGTAAAATATTCTATCATAAAGGAAAAATTTAAGTCATTTATTTCCTTATTCTGAGTTGAAAATTTAACACTGCCAAGTTCACCTACAATGGTGACCCCTTGAAGAGAGTGAATTTTGGAGCAATGCTTAATTTGTTCATGGGGGCATTAAAACTATTTTGGCTTACTGATTTTGGATGGGCACAGATCTGTTGAGGAAAGAAAGGCTGTTATTAGCCTCTGAGCCTCACAGACCACTTAACTGCCTGCAGGCATAGCAATTAAGTGGAATTATCATCCCAATTAACCATTGTCCCTTGCCAGTCAAAACTCATTTGGTTTAATTCAGCTTCCTAGGAAAATTCCTAATTAACCAGATTTCCTAATTATCTGTGTCCTGATTAAGTGAAGTGTACTAGTACAGCCTTCATTAATAAAGGATTGTTTTCGTGTTGTTAAATAATTTTCAAAGATTTTGGGTTATGGGTGGTATTCTCATATAGTGAATGTCCCAGTTTGGATGTTTGTTCTAGGAGCTACAGACTTAAAAGTCAATTGAGCCACCAAAATAAGTAATTTCTGCAGAACTTGCCAAGAAAGTGTTATTTATAAAAAGTGGAAACAAAAATGTTTGTATGTCCTGATTTAGGCTAAAGATTTAATTCAGCTGTGATGCAGTCATTAGGTTAGGACTTGGACTGCTGAAACCTGCCACTGCTTCTTGATCTCAATAGATCTTTGCAGATTCATGTGAGCTGTGGTGTTGGGCCTGATTTTTGAATATATTTGAACACAGAGTTATGTGCGGAATGTGTCTGAAAAGTTTGCTCTCTGCCACATAAAACACATTTAGATTATATTCAGCACTTAGTCACTGTGCTCTGTTTCAAGGTATGATTTAGTTTGTTGACAGAGGACTTCTCAGATGCTCGTGTGTCTGTGACCTGCTAATAAACATGAAGCTAAATAGCACCCCAGTACTGCCTGACCCTGATACTTCACATCATATAAATTAAACATGATGATAGAAGTTATTGGGAGGTGAAGGAGAACTTGAAACTTAAAGCCTAAGATACCTCAGTCATTTGATTAGATTATACTGTGAGTAGAGTTGCCCTTGTAATGTTATGTAGCTGAGTCTACTAATTATAAGATGATAACGATTTTCATCTAAGAATCTCAAATTTTGACTAAGCAGAAACATTTGGGAAAGGAGGTAGAGGTGAATCAATTACAGGTATACAGCAAAGTTCTGTAGATTTCTTCTAAATCAGAAATAAAATGTCTGAATACAATTCTGCACTCAGACATTTTCTGTGCCTTGTCATGACATCCTAAATGATTTGCCTGAACTTGCCTACACTTCCCTGTCAAAAATGCCAACTCCCTTTCTGAAGCTTTGTATGACTGCAGTTACCCTCGCTTACTTACTTGGATCAGGCTTAAAATCAAGAGAACTTGGTCTTCAGTTCTGAACAGGTGATTGCAGGAATTCATCCCACTCCCTGTTTTGGCAGAGGAATGACCTAAATCTGCCACCATGTGATAAATATGCAAAGACAGAGCTTTTCTGTCGTACAGAGTTTTTCATTGTGGCTGTTCATAATCACATATGTCATTCATATATTCTTCACAACAACCATGTTTCCAAAATAGTCTCATAACGCCACACATAGACCCACAATTTTGTCTCCAAGTGTGTGTGTGTTCTAATCAGGTTCTTGAAATTAATAGAAAGATGCCTCTGCCCAAATAAAGGTGCAAACAAGACTATATGCCAAAGTCAAAAGTACAGTATATGTGAGGAAGAGAGAGAGAGAGAAATAAATGGAGAAAGAGCGGAGGGTGGAAAGAAAGAGAATGACAAAGAGACAGATCATGTAAAAAAAAAAATCGCCACTCCATGGATTCTGATGGTGTCCAATTGGTCCTCTTTTCAGTGGTGAGAGTCCAGTCTTGTTGAAGTGATGGTTGCAGTCTGAGTCCATCAAGGAAAACCCAGAGTGGTGAGGAAAGAAGTCCAAGAGTGATAAAGGAAGGTCATGGGGGTTTTATTATGCTTAGGCTAGGCAGAAATGCTGTTGGCATCTCCCTTGGGGTGGGAGATTTACACTGGATGATCTAATCCTGGATCAGGACATCTGCTAAAACAGGACAGCTGCCTATTATTGAGTTCATTTCGGCCCATAAGCAGAGATGACTACTTTGAGGCTTCATGGGAACGTCCTGGTACTTTCCTAGAGGGGAGAGGAGTTGTCACATGTGAGTCACTTGTGTAAGGACAAAGAGACATTACCCCACCTTGCACAATTTGCCTCTTTCCTTATCTCATAGCCAGAGGTGTCAGCTGTGCACACCCTCTGCACCTGAGCTGTTACTTTGGCACATCATCAGCTTGCAGCTTGATTGTCTGAGCCATCAGCATTCCAGTCACCCATTCTTGTGGATTCATTATTTCCTGGGATAACTGAAGGATAATACCACCTTTATCTTATCTCAAGTTCCTGTCGCAGTCCAAATTGATTGGCATATTTGAAGGGTGGGCTTCAGCGAGCAGTTGCTTCTTTGCACAGTTTGCTACAGTGGCAAAAGTTCTTCAGGGATTTTAACAATGCTTAAGCCATTAACGATTTTAGTCTCTCATGGTGTGATGGGTACCAGGAGGCCTTGGCTGGTGGAAAAGAGCTCTCCTGGATGCCTGGGTGAGCTCTACTCCTTCCAGCAACTCTGATTGTTCCACTTTTTGGCAGTCTGTCCATGACCAAGCTGGGGCAAGTCAGTGCCAAGAGTCCGATATACAAGGAATAATCCCCACACTAACCCAGAAAAAAACAGTCTATCAATTCTAAAATATTAAAAGCATAGAATACAACAAAGGCACCTTATTGTGCAAAACTGATAACCAAAACGATCAGAAAGCATGCAGACTTAAAAAAAACAGAAAATAACAGCCTTTATTATCTTCTCTGGGTGGCCTAGGTATCTCTATTTATGTTTTAATCAGATAAAAGCTGTAGTGAAAGAGGAAAGAAAATGTCAGTGGCTTGATTGCTTTCACAGTTTTTACTGTGGGAGATATTAAAAACATTAACAATAGATAGTATCATAAGAGGTTTCTGATAACTTATAATTCTCTCCAGCCAGCTGGGAATAAAAAAATCTTGAAAATGTTTCCCAAGTGAAAAATTCCTCTGTCACAAGGAAATTTTCATTTTCTGTCTTTTGTGCTATGACTTTTCTGTCAGATCCACTTGGGATATATTGAGTAAGGCAATATTAAAAAAAATATAATAATTCTCTGTAGTACTCTTTCAGCACTGTCACATAATTTGGAAACAGCTGAACCACACTCTTGTCACTCTCTTCAAGTTGAGCTGAAGTATTTTCATCAAAATATGTTTGTTCTTGAGGTTTCCCAGCTCTCAAGATTTGTTTAAATTTTTTCAGTTCCTCAAACCCTCGATAACACGCGAAATCCAAATTGGAAATCAGCACACATTGATTGAGAATTACGGGGTTTATATGTATCATCCTCAGAAGTGATGGATCATTGTTCAACTTATGTTTGCCTTTGTATATTTTGAAGATTGATGAAGCTAAATATATTTTACTTAATTTTCTGTTGACTGACTGTGTTGTATAGTTATATTGAGGACAGTACTTGAAGGTGTGAATACCAAAAGACAAATTTGCAAAGCCAGAATTGCAGGAATAATCTGCCAAAGATTAGACAAATACCCATATCCATTTGGACATAGTTTCTGCAGGTAGACTGTGCAATGTAATTTAAAATAGAAATATTTCTTTTAACTGTGTGCACATGATTAATCACTTAAAAAAAGAAGGCAACCCCAAATTTCACTTGTTGTTTGATTTTTGTATTCAGGACCACTTCTTACTGTATGGAAGAAGTGTAAAAATACAGCATTTTGCATTTCTTTTCTTTCTTCTCACTGTTATATAGACTGTTAAAACACATGGATGTTCAAAGTCCTGCCATTTCTGAGCAACTGAGCTGATTGCAAAAAAATTCAATGGAAATAGTAGAAAAGCCTTTAAAGGATAAAGCATAATGCTTGAAATGGAAACTTCTGAAGGCGTGATAGAAGAGTTCCACCTCTCAAGAAGGAAAGCCTCATAGAAAACTGGAGTTTTTCTTGATTTGAAATACTTTGATTTTTTTTTTCTGTTGACTAATGCCATCAATAGGAAAGCATTCAGCATGTAAACATGCCAGTTATAATTTTGTGGGGTTTAAAGAGGGAAGAGAGTAAGGCAGGTAATCTCTATCCTGCGGCCAATGCTGACTGTTCTTTTGAAAACAATGTGCATGCCTTGTAAAAGGACCATAAAAGTAGTATACGAAAAGATCAAAATTAGAGATATTAAATTTATTGTATTGTTTTTTCTGTAGCACGTGAAAATGTTGTTACAGTAAAGTAACAAAAGAAATTCAAGTTTAAAATTATTGCTGTGTTCAGTTACAAGCAGTACTGTTTTGAATTTTTGTCAGCATCCTGAAAGAAATAAAGCAGTGTGAAGTTTAGCAGAGAGGTATTAATGACAACTCCAAATTTTAGCAGTTTATCATGACCTTATCCCATTTTTAATCTGAAGATAACACATGTCTCTGCGTGTTTCTGTGAAAACAAGTTCTAGAAATTCCCTACCTGTTGCGTAAATATTTTCTTGCACCTGGTAAACTTCACTCCTGCTATCTCAATGGACTGCCTTNTTGACAGTATTTTCCAAATGAAAAGAAAAAGAAGCTCTAAGAGGACCATGAAGCTAGGGGAGTTGGTAGACTGATCTTTCTACTCTGGCCTCATTATTAAATATAAATATATAAAAAATCCAGAAGGCATAAACCAGAGCACAGAAATTCTCTGGTCAGAGAAATTTTAGTAAGTTCTAATTGACAAGGATGAAAATTGGCTTTTAGGTACTGTTGCTAAACATTAAACCTTGATATGTGTTTTAAGAGAGTAGTCCTCAGCTTAGAGTATATTAAATTCTTACCTGCAGATTGTGTTAGCTCAACACAAATTATGAGATGTGCTTTCTCTAGTCTCATCTCTTAGTGTATGGGTTGATGACAAAATGTGTGTCTGAATTCCAACGTGCAAAGATGATCTCAGACTCCCTGGGCAGAAGCTTCAGCAGAGAAGCTTCACCTTCAGCATCAGTGTTCTTCGTGATGCTTTTTACAGTTTGGAGAGAGCAACACCAACAGGGACATTTTATGAGACGCCCAATGCTGTAAGTGTGTACTGGGCATGTGTGATGTATAATACAGAGCTTTTCATGGTACTTGCAGTTGCAATTTTAGAGCTCTTCCTTCCTTTCAGTTTTGGTGACTGTGGCTTTCAGTTTTCTAGAAAGCTGAAAGGAAAAGGACAGACTTGATCTTACATGTAGAAAAGTCTTGTTCAAACATCTACAATTTATAAAGAGAAGGCATATATCTTAATATGCAAGTGTAGGTAAAAAATCTACTGTTAAATTTTCCAGTGTTACAAAGAAACTCTTTTGATCAGTATTTTAATTTCACTTGGATAGGATTGGGTAGAGATCTCAGCAGATGGTTGTCATAAACTCCATACCTCATTTTGGAAGTAGCATTCAAATCTATCCGGCTTGGCACTAACTACCCAGCCTAATTTTCCTGTGTGTTTGTGCCAAAAGAAATATGGCATGGAGAATACTTTTTTCTATATTATTTTCAGATTTTATTAACCAATATCAGACCTGCTTAACCTGTGGTTGCTCTATCCATAAATCCGTATGTTTCATAGTATTATGAGAAAAATTACAGTTATAGCAGTGACCTAAATGTCTAATTGTTAGCATTATTGGATAACTTAATTAGAATAATCTGTACATTATATTGCATTTGCTGTTGCCCAGTGTTGAGTCTAAGTGAAATGATTGTGCCTAAATTACAAGATTTTTGAGAAGAGAGAAATTTAGAAGACATACTCATAAAGACAAAGTTGATATTGTTAAAATTATTTAAATAAAACTTATTTTTGTAGCCCTTCTGAATTTTTTAATATGGGAACAGTTCCTCACTGTATGTTTGTGTGAAGAAGAGAAAAGTAGTATTGTAAGCAGAAACTCTTCACCATCCATTGGCTGCCTCATCCACTGGATTGGAATATACTATATGGTGTTGACAAGGTTGGCCCTGACTGGGCACCAGGTCCCCACAAAAACTCTATCACTCTCTTCCTCAGATGGACAGGGAAAAGAAAATGTAACAAAAGGCTTGTGGGTCAGGATACGGATAGGGAGAGATAACTCACCAGTTATCATTATGGGCAAAACATGCTTGATTTGGGGAAATTAGTTTATTACCAGCCAAATCAGAGTAGGATGGTGAGAAATAAAAACTAAATCTTAAAAACACACACATACATCTTTCTTCCTGGGCTCAGCTTCATTCCTGAATTGTCTTCCTCCTCTTCCCAGTGCCAGGAGCACACAAGGAATGGGGGGCGTGGTCAGTTCTTTACTTATTGTCTCTTTACTTATTGCCTCCTTAGTGAGAGGACTCCTCACATCT
>VYZS01100908.1:0-12779 GCA_013400695.1 Neodrepanis coruscans | reverse complement strand
CTACAAAAAATAGAAGAATTCAAGCTTTGAGTTTTGCTCTTCGCCAAACCACATGCTTTACCTGCAAAAAATAGCAACCAAACCTGAGCCAAACAGCTTGGAAAAGTCCAGCAAAAAAATGCAGCTCTGTTAAGGCCCACCAGGCAAACATGAGTGAAACACCCACCTACCCCCAAGAGAAATATAAATCTCAAATGTTACATGTACTCAAATCGCTGTAAGTGATGTTTTAATATCAAGAAAACAGCTAACTGTGCTTACCTGTGCAATTACGACCTTGCATATATTTATCTCTCTCCACTAGATCTTTAACTGCTGTTTCTACAAGATATTTTAGAGGTGGGATTTCTCTCTTTCACAAATCATTGTTCATCACTCAATCAACAATAATGAAATACAGAATGTTTCTCACAGAACACACTACGGAAACAGCAAAGACTTCAGCAGGGTTCACCCTTCAAATTATTTAATCTACTCTCAGCATTCATTAAGATTGGCTTAGAAGTTTGTTTCCATACTGGTTTTTTTTTTTTACTGTCAGCCTCTAGAGTAAAAAGCACTTGAAAAAAGGGCCACAGTGTTGTCCTGTCATTAAGTGGCAGTTCAGAGGTTTTGAAAACTCAGTCCCCATAGGTTTACTTGTGTGTCCTAAGTATCTCTAAATTCTCACTGGTATAAATTCAAGGAGGCCTGATTCCCCCTTGTTCCTCCCATTTTTTTTTTCCAGTCAGTCATTTAACTTCTGAAATAATCCTCCAATACACTTTTACTTTGTGCTTCTGTAGTTCACAAAACAGCACAGTTTTAACCAGCTTAAACTTCAGCTCAGTGCTTCAATCTTAACCAGACAGGCAGTTCAATCTCACTCCTGAACCAATGTCAAATATTTTGCCAGAGCAAGATGATCGCCCACTTTCGCAATGTGTCTTTCAAGCCCCAATTTCATCATTTTACTGTTCCACTGCACACAACTCAAAATGCCTCCAGTTCTCTCCATCACTAACACAGGAGCCTTACCATCCTGAACCCAAACCCAACAACCTGTCTCATCCAAATGTTAAACCCATGTCTACATTCAAGTAATAGTGCCATAATTATTTCATTTCACACCCGAGTTTCAATTCTTGTTTGCAGTTATGGCAAGAATTAAATGTTATGAAGTTCAAACACACAACAGCCTCAAACAGAAATCCACCTGCCTGCTAAGGCACTCATTAGTCTGAAAACTTCATGTCTGGGCATAGTCCTGGTGCTCACTTAACTGCTGTTGAGATTCAAATATGCTACATCACGCCTTTGGCTTCTTGCAGACTGCACACCCTTATTCAGCAGGTCTTAAAAAACACCTCCAGAAGTTACTGCTTTTTTTAACTTAAAAGCACTCTGGCAAAAATAGAACAGAAGAACTTCTCCCCATTTGACTAGCTAACACACTGTTTTGATTATGCCAACAGTTTCACTTTTCCTAAGAACTCCACCATGCACAGCTAGAGACTGTTTGTAGAGGCACATGAATAACAGCATGCCAAGCAGCCCCAAAGAGTATTTACAATTCAAACACTGACATCTGAAATGCTGTACCAGCTTGGAACATCTTAACACCAGAAATTACAGACTTGCATTCTCTTAAAGAGCAGAGATGATCTGAGCTGTCTGGAAGATGCTGCCTTTAATGTTTTTTTTAAAGCAGAACTGAACGAATTGTATTAGCCTACCTATATTATACCCCAGCACTTTGTATTTCAAGAAGTGTTAAATTACCAAGTCAATCAACAGTAAAAATACAGAGCATGACAAACTGGAGTGATGAAGAGCAGGTCTATTTTCTCCTCAGAAAACAGACCATAGATTTAAATACCCTCATCACTACTCTTTCAGTCCGTAACACACAGTCTACAGGAGTAAGAACAAACAGACAAAAATACCACATCACCTGAAACATTATCCACAGTCAGCCAAAACAAGAGCCAACAATAACCTACTCCTAAATCAGGAGAAAAAAGTTCCAAACATTTTTCCTAAGCATTTATGTTTGGGGGCAGTTACATCAACTCTCCTCAAAGGCCACTGTCTTCTGGCACTCAAGCCTCACTTGAGTGTCAAGCTCACTCTCAAGCCTCACTTTAACAGAACATTCACCTCAGCAGAAGAAAACCTGAGGAGTTGCCAGCACAGCTTATCTCTCTTAGGTAGACAGTAAATCAGCCTCATTGCTACGTGACACTCAGTATCATCTCAGGGTTCAAAGTCATATAAATGAACAAAAGAAAACAACTGGACTAACAAGGAAAATTACAGGACAGTCTGGTGCACAATTATCACAGAAACATGTCATTTCAGTATCTGCACTGATGGAGCACCCAAAGGCCCAGACTGAGAACGGAACAGTGTTATTTGAGGGTGCTCAGCACAATTCTCAAGAAGGCCAGTATCTAAGACATGATGCAAGACTGGGTAGGATGAAAGATTTAGTAAGAGAAGACAAGAAATGGGAACATCTGTTAGCATACACCATCACGTGATTAGCTTCAACAAAAAACAAAAAAAAAAAAGAGAGGATCAAATTACCAGGGGCTTTCCACCTTTCTCATAAACTCATCCCAGATATTAAATTAAAACCCCTGGGCCACCCTGCCTTATCACCCTTGAAAAGGGGGAGTACAGCTCGATCCCACCAAAACTTCAGTCCTATGTCAGGAATACACAGGATAAAAACAGACTAAACTTCTGAAGTGTGATGTTTAGATGAGATTCGTATCTAAACGTTTAACCTCTCCCTTAAATAAGGACAGAACCCACCCCTTTCCTCCTCCACACACAACAAAATGTCTTTCTTATGATAAGGGAAATTACTAAAAAAAGCAGTTTAGTAACTTTTTTAAACGGCTTCAATTCTTCAAAATACCCCAACAAACTCTAATGGGCAGATACAATCTACATGAGCTACAAATCCCTGTCACCACAACTCATGCATTCACTTTTTTGAATGTCCAATCTCCTCCATCTTTCCTAATTCTCAAAAGAGAAATGACCAGGATTCTTTTGATTTAAAGATAAGCAGAGCCAGCATTTCTTCAGCAGCTTTTCAGGATCTGTTTAAGAGCATGAGCAGAAAAAACAAGTGCCTGCCTAAAAAAACTCTTAACACTTGAGGAAAATCCTATGGATGACCATTTGGCTTTCCTTTCCTGCCTGTTTTGTCCTCTTCCCTTAAAATCAACAATAGCAAAGAATTTCTATCAAGAATGGCAAGAGCTTAAAAATTAGGCAGTGTTGTATCTAAAATGGCAGAAGGAGTCAATGAAACCAGTGAAAAGAAGAATGTGCTTAACAAATAACACAAAGATAAATACAGCTGATCATAGCTTTATATAAAGGAAGTTGCTAAGGGTTATAAAGTTTCTCAAACCATTCCTTTCAAACTCTTCATAATAAATTAGAATATAAATATTCCCACAAGCCTCATGGGGAGCAGCAGGAACCCAGAACAAACATTTCACTTAAAGTACTGCAGATCAAACAGCTTCAGGTTACACAGAGGTTTGGTCTCCCACAGTTCCAACACAACCACTCCTGGGCTGGTCACAGCCACCAGCTCATTCCGCAGTAGAAAGAGCTGTTTGGGAACAGGCAAGAAAGGAAGACACAGTGAATTTAACAATCCAATTGATACTAAATAGCACATCCTTAGCAACAGTTTTCAGTTACCTCTTCCACAGTGGCCATGAGAACCATGGCCAACTCAGATTGCTTGTAAGCTGCAAACTTACAACTCAGGATGAAAAAAATCTCCAAAGACTTCTTAAAGCAACTTCAAATGTTGCTTCACATAAAAACCAGCTTAATGCTCCTAAATCATCATTAGCAATCTGAGGTTCAGCGTTCTCAGTTGTTCTGCTAAATACAGAACACACAAATCCTGTGTGTGAAAGGCTGTGGAGGGAACAACATTGAGCTGGGTCCCATCAGGAGCAGCAGAAGCTTTTGCAGCCTCAGGAAAGGGCACAGCAAAAGGAAATAATTCTAACACTATGTAACAAACTGAAATAAACATGGAGCATCTACTGTTGGTTAGAGATAATTTTTTCATAACTGGGCGAGGCTGCCCATCTACTGGGACTCAGCAGAGTCACAGTATGAACCAAAAAACAACTCCTGCTAAAGAACTCACAAAGTGCTCCCTTCACTGCTGAGCACAGGCACTGCCACACTGCCAGTCTGCCCTAGTGGCAGTGCTTGTAAAAAACGTGCCTAAAGGAAAAAACAAAACATATTTAGCACATCCCATTGATAATAAAATGGAAGAAGCTGCCATGACACAAGAAGCAAAGACATCTTCCAAAGCATTATCAGAGAGGATAAAACTTCACTGACTGTAAGTATTTTTCTGAAGTGAACATTTCCCAAACCATTTAACCAATGGATTATTAGTAGAAATGACATGGCAAGAGAGGAGATTATTCTGGTGAGGAGGGAAGAATCTTCTTCAATTCAGCACCTTCAGAAGTCTTCACTGAGACTATAACTCTTACTATACACAACATATCTTTTGTTTAATTTCCTTCATGGACTGAAAGACTACTGACAAGGCACTGCTTATCACTACAACACTCCAGGACGAAGTATTTCGTGCACCCTTTGCATGGATGAGTGTTCCTACAGTGCAAGCACTCCTTGAAAAGGTTTTCTCTTCTCTTCTCTTCTATTCTCATACATTTCTTTTGATATTTGGTAACCCTGACCATGTTCTGTTACACTGATCAACTAAAATTCTAGTAAATTAAATCAACTACAAACATGTTGGATGCACACTTCAGCAACCACTCACTGAGGATGCAAGACTCAGATTTTTGCCAACATTTCTGTTGGTGCCTCAGAAAGGCAGCAGTATTACACTGAGCATGTGGAAAAAACAACATACAGGAAAGACCTGAACCGAGGGGGGTGATTAACTTTATCCTCCAAAACACCAGAAGGAGAGAAGACCCAAAGCCATCAAAAATTGTGAATGCTCTACATCCTCCATGAAGCAGAGCTATGAATAAGGAGTGCCATTCTGAGGAGCAAGTGGCAACTGGCTTGTCATCAATTTGAAGAGTTAGGTAATTAAAAGTCAGGTAGAAATATCTCTGTCAGCAACAGCTTCCTGAGAACTTTGTAGTCACTGAAGCAGCTTTCCTTGTGTCTTCTGTTCCATGAAAGGTCTGGACGATTCACCGGGTGACACATGGAGTACCTGGAAGCACTGTCTGGAACAGTTTCCTTCACTGAGGAAGCAAATCCCCTTCAGTTGTCAAGCCATGTTAAGTCCAATTATTTTGACCACAACAAATTCCAACAGTAGCCCTTGCTAATTGTTCACCTGATCCAAAACAAACTGGATTTTCACAAACAGCAGAACATCGACACCGTGAGAACATTCCTTTGCTTTTCTCCATCATCAAATTGCTTCAGCTGCCAGTAAGGATGACAAGCTTTCTACTGCAAAACCCAGAGTACAAGGGAAGATGTGCATCAGACATGTGCAAAGAAATTCTCACTCCATAAACAAGTCACACAAACAAGATGAAGCCATGAGCAATGAGGTGTAAAAAGAACTATCCAAAAGGTCATGACCAGAATAAAGTGTATTAATTAACCAGCAGAGAAACTCCAGTGTTGGAAGAGGCATCACTTTCCAGGTGTCCCTTCTGAGTCAGTTTTCCAAGGTGTACTGGAAGTGATGTATCTCCATCTCCAGACACCTGAACGCTCTGGTGTTTCCCATGTCTTCAACCCCTCACCTTCAGCCCCACCATCTCGTGTCCATCTTTGCAACTACAACTTCAGACACTTGCTGTTATTCTTTCTTCCTCTTCTTGTACCTCATCATCACGATTAGTCTTCTGCCAGCAAGCAAAGATCTCTACAACACTCCTCTCCTGCAGCTTCCAAAGAACAGTGACCAAGCAGAGAAGCATCTCAGTTGACATCATTTTCTTCCTAATGGAGTGCACCGGAGTCTATCTTGACAGCATCTGAAGAAGAATCAGAAGAAAAGGGATTACATTATGATCACAATGGTACAAGAGCTGCTTTTTTCAAATGCAGCTGCTGAATGCAAATACAGCTCTATTGTTAAGGTTCATGTCTAATCAAATACAAGGCATGGTCTCCTAAGAACTACTTGATGTAGGAAGAGATTTATTCTCACTATGTATTCCTGGTTTTCTTGCTTGATGAAAAATAGAATCAACTAACTGGGAAAAAGAAAGCTATTTGAAGTGATTCAACAATATCTATTTTTTAAGAAAGTAATCCTGAGGCTGTAGCTTCAGCTCTGCATTAGGAGCCAACTCACAGTGACAAAAGGGCAATGGCATTTTAGTGATTCAGTCCACATGTGGCAGCTTTCCCCAAGAGCTGCCAACAATCCATCCTGGTAGACACACTTTTACAACTTTGGCTTAAATTGCTATTAATTCAACATAGGTCTTCCCAAACTATTAAGTCCAATTTCCAGCTATGCAGGAAATCCTCACAATCCTCCCTGTACATCTACCTGACTTCAGGTGGAGCTCAGAAAGCAGCTTGCACAGGGAACCTGAGAATGAGTGTCAGCATCTGGTCAGCTCAGGGGAGAAGCAAAGGAAAAGTTCTCCTCTGGTAACAAAAGGATCTCCACAAGCCTCAAGGACACTCTGGCAACTCAGCAGACAAAGTCACAAGGCACCAGTTTCCCTCCAGGACAGTTCTGCCCTTTGACCTCACTGGCATGAACTGGCAGCCTCTCTCCCTCACCAGTGCCACACACTGTCCTGCAGACACAGCTCAGGGCTGGGGTGGGCAGCACCAGGGGGCAGTGGCTGCACCTGCCTCGTGAACGATGACAGGTGGCTGTCAAAGCAAGCAAACTGGGCTGCCCATGGCTCTACCTGCCACAGGTTCATGGCTCCTCTGTGGGGCCTTTATCAGGGCAAGAGACCTGAGCCAAAACTATTTGTACCTGTGTAAGTGAGGAAAATAGACCGTGTGGTTTCTCCATTAATGAAGATGCCATTAAAGGTAATAACATTTTCACCTGCCATTCAGTTTTCCTGTAACTGGAGCATTTGGCTCCTCAGTAAAGCTGGTGACAGTGTGGACAGAACCTTTATTTCTGCCTTTACAGAAACAGCAGTAACAACCACAGTAAGTACAAGTACTGTCTTTACAGTAGTAAGTTCAGTAAGTTCTCTGTTTCTGGACCACAGGGAACAACAGCCTGAGAGAAGGTAAGGAACAGGTGGTGACCTCATGAAGAGCTGAGGACAGGAGTCAACACCTGCCAGACAGTTACAGGTGCCCTCAGAACAAACCCCATCTGGCTCCTGCCACCCCCCTGCCCACAACAAGGAACAGAGCACAGGACAAGAAGACCAAGACAACTCTACCTTGCAGGGCCAGTCTGTCATCCTTGGACGCCTTCTCCATCGACCTCGGACTCCAGAATTCCTTTTCCCAGTGCAGAGTTCACCATACTCCTCCAGGAAGCATCTTTAACGCAGGGTGACTTCACGAATGGCTTGTCCATTGGAAAGGAATCTCAGCCTCAGATGCCACAAGCAATCCTAAGGTCTGAACACCCTGGAATGCTCACCCTGCGTCCTCCAGCCTCAGCCCAGGTCTGACAAACACCTGCTACACCCTCCTCCAAAGGGCAGAGCTCTCTCTGGGTGAGGCCTGGGGCAGCCGCAGTTTCCAAGCAGCCCCCAGCTGGGTGGCTGTCCAGGTGCTCACAAGCACCACGAGCGGCAGTGAGTTTTCTGGTTGCTGCAGAAGTCCCAAGGAAGCAGCAATCCACCAGGGACAAGACATGAACAGCACATGCTACAGATGAGACAAGCAAAGAGGCTTCCAAGAACTGGACAAAACCACACAGTGCTGGAAACCTCAAAGAGCACACCCAGAAAAGTGAGGCCACGCACTGCAAGAGGAAATCAGGAAGAAATACTGAATGCACACAACTGCAACACCGAGGCTTCTCAACCAGCCCAAGGAGCAAGTTCTTTATGCACAGGTTGTAGTTAATCATTGTGACTCCACAGCCTCAGAAAGGGTTGCTGTGCACAGCTAAGCCACATCAAGTTCTGCAATCTGCAGCCACTTCAGCAACAATGTCAGAAAACTCTTGTTTCTTAAGCCTTCTACTTTCTGGGCTCAGGCTGCAAAAGTGGAAGAGGAGCCCTCACCATTTTTCCCTCTGTCCCAAGTAAATTCCTTCCACACCACAGGCACAAGCTTCACCATCCCGAGGGAGCAAGACCTGCTAGTTTGTCCTAATGAAGCCTTCTCAGCAAAAAGGTATTTAAGCTAAGAGAAGCCTAACTAAGAGCCATTAGACACGAGCACTAATTAACCAGAATTCTCTCCAGAGCTGCACATAACAAACCCCCCACTCCAGCCGTGTCACATGGGGAGACCAGCACAAACCCGCAGCGAGACCACTCTGCTTCCCTCGGGNTCGCCCGCTCCGTCGGCGGCCGCAGCGCATGCGCGGAGCGGAGGTGCCCCGCGGGCCCCCGCGCCTGCGCGCCCGCCACGCGTGGCCGCGGCCTTCCTGGCGGAAGTGACACCACGGGAGGGCCAGTCCTGAGCGCCCCCTGGCGGGCGGGGGGAGCCGTGACAGCCCCGAGGGACCGGAATAAGGGNACGAGCGGCAGTGAGTTTTCTGGTTGCTGCAGAAGTCCCAAGGAAGCAGCAATCCACCAGGGACAAGACATGAACAGCACATGCTACAGATGAGACAAGCAAAGAGGCTTCCAAGAACTGGACAAAACCACACAGTGCTGGAAACCTCAAAGAGCACACCCAGAAAAGTGAGGCCACGCACTGCAAGAGGAAATCAGGAAGAAATACTGAATGCACACAACTGCAACACCGAGGCTTCTCAACCAGCCCAAGGAGCAAGTTCTTTATGCACAGGTTGTAGTTAATCATTGTGACTCCACAGCCTCAGAAAGGGTTGCTGTGCACAGCTAAGCCACATCAAGTTCTGCAATCTGCAGCCACTTCAGCAACAATGTCAGAAAACTCTTGTTTCTTAAGCCTTCTACTTTCTGGGCTCAGGCTGCAAAAGTGGAAGAGGAGCCCTCACCATTTTTCCCTCTGTCCCAAGTAAATTCCTTCCACACCACAGGCACAAGCTTCACCATCCCGAGGGAGCAAGACCTGCTAGTTTGTCCTAATGAAGCCTTCTCAGCAAAAAGGTATTTAAGCTAAGAGAAGCCTAACTAAGAGCCATTAGACACGAGCACTAATTAACCAGAATTCTCTCCAGAGCTGCACATAACAAACCCCCCACTCCAGCCGTGTCACATGGGGAGACCAGCACAAACCCGCAGCGAGACCACTCTGCTTCCCTCGGGGCCCGGGGCTCGTGTGTTCACCGGACACTTTCTATCGACAGGGCTCGGTCAGTCCGAGCACCGCGCCCGGACCCGCGGGGGTCACGCAGGACGGGGATGGGAACGGCCCCGCCGGGAGCCCCGGCCCGGCCCGGCCGCCCCTCACCTTCTTGAGGGAGGGCACCAGCAGCCCCCGCCACTTGGGCGCGTTCTCCTCGCTGAAGNATATGGGATATGGGACTGGGATACAGGATAGGGGATATGGGATACGGGATACGGAATGCGGGATATGGGACACGGGATATGGGATATAAGATACGGAATAGGGGATATGGGATACGGGATATGAGATTCGGGATATAGGACTGGGATACAGGATATGGGATATGGGATACGGGATATGGGATACGGGATATAGGATACGGGATATGGGATACGGGATATGGGAGACACGGGGATACGAGGCCGGGATACGGGATACTGAATATAGGATACGGGAGCGACCGGGATACGGGATATGGGATATAGGATACGGAAGACACTGGGATACGGGACCGCGATACGGGACTGGTTTACGGGACAGACCGGGATACGGGGACACAGGAGGGACCGGGCCGTCCGTGGCCGGTCCTGCCGTCAGGCTGCGCAGAGCCCGGTGCCGTGGGCGGTGTCACTGCCCGGTCACGTCGCACGGGAAGCCGGGTCAGAGATAAATAAACACCTCGTTCGTTCCAGCAGCACCGGATCAGCCTTGAGATGGAAAGCGAGCTTGGTTTACAAAATCACGGGATATGCTGAGGTGGAAGGGACCCACAAGGATCCCTGAGTCCAAGTCTTAGCCCTGCCCAGGACCATTCCCAGGAGTCACCATGTGCCTGAGAGTATCATCCAAACGCTTCTTCGACTCTGTCATGCTGGTGCTGTGACACTTCCCTGGGGAGCCAGCCCCCAACCACCCTCTGGGTGAAGAACCTTTTTCTAATATCCAACCTAAACCTCCCCTGACACAATTTCAGGCCATTCTCTCAGGTCCTGTCACTGGTTCTTGAAAAAGAGGACAGAAAAAAACCAAATCTGGGATACAAATAAAGCACTATGGTTTAAACAGGACAAAATTCGTGGTGGTCCGTGGGGTCTGGGAGAGCAGTGGGAGCAGGACGATGCTGAAAATGAAAACCAGGTCATTGTGCTCTGCTTTACATCAGGGAGAGCTTAGGGACTGAAAGAGGGAAGAGTAAGCTGCTGTTGGAGAGCACAAGGGAGGGAGATGGATATATGGAAACCTTCACTGGTCACTGAAGGAAGGTTTAGGACCAGTTGTTAAGCGGGAGGACAGCAAAGCACCAGCACAGATTGTGGAGACAGAGGCTCCTGAGTGTCCCTTTGTCTCCGGGGTTGGTCACACAGAAGCCTGTCAGGAATGTCTTGCATGTTGTGAGGCTGACTTAGAGTTGGTGTTGGAGAAGTGCTCTGAGGACAGGAGATGTTCTTGAGACTGAGTAGGGTCTCAAGACCAGGGTATGGATGGAGCCTCTGAGAAGGAGTTCTCTGCATGGCACAGGTCTGCTGCTGTTTAAAGGAGTCAGACTTGAGCTTTGAGCTTGCTGAAACAGGGACGAAAGGCGAAAATTTTCACATCTCAGAGCTATTTTGCTAGTACCCTGCCTGCACATTTAGCAACACCACCACAGCATGTTAGAGACTGTGCAGCTGCTGCACTCGCTGCCTTATGATGGAAAATTAGTCTGCTAAAGTTTAAATCTTCATCTACCTCCAAGTATGTGCAACACTGACTATGAAACTGCACCAGTGCTTTCCTCTCCAGCCCCTCCCTTTGGAGATGAAGCTGCCAGGACTTCTAAATACCGGTGAATGTTCCACAGCATCCTTTCCTTCAATCAAAGCAGCATTGGGTAACATGAGATTGCAGGCACGGTGTTTTGCCCGTTCAGGCATTCCATGAGGTCACAGGACAGCCCAGGCCTGAGCTTTCCCCGCACCTGGAGCAGACACAACTCACAGGACTGCACCGCCTAGGTGCTCCCTACAGGGCGAGCTCTTCCCGGGGCTGCTTTCACAGGGATGCAGTGACAGGCAAGTTGAATCCCGAAGGCACAGAGATGCTCGGTGGCCCAGGCAGTGGGATGTCCTGCCTCTATGTCAAGAAGTGAAGTAAGACTCACTGTTGTTGCTGTCAGGCGCAGCAACCAGAGGGCACAGTCAGTGCAGTGGTGGCTTTACAGGGGTGTACAATGTCTGTGAGTGGCACAGAGACAGTCAAGGTCCTCCAGTGCTGCTGAGAGGGGAGGACAAGGTGGAGGGTGGTGGCAGCCCTTTGCCATACTCTCTTAATGGCTGGATGAGCAACAGGGGCTGACAAGGAGTGACAGCACCCCTTTACCACTAGTAGCTGCCATGGGAAATATAAGGAGACATCAACAGAAGGGCTTCCCAGGAGCTGACAATGTATTGACAATTGATACTGACAATGTATTCAGTCTAAAAGACACTGCCAGGAGTAGCTGCCCCTCGGAGCAACACAGGGGGGACTTGATTTTGAAAGTGTTAAATTTAAATTTTCTCTGAAGGGCAAATGCACAAAGGATGGAGAATAAACAAAAGGAATTAGAGGCATGCACATGCTTAGAGGGCTCTGATCTTACTGACAGAGAGGTGTGGTGGGATGGTTCCTATGGCTGGAGTGTTGGAATGGAAGGATGCAGACTCTTGAGGAAGGACAGGTAGGGGAAATGAGGAGGGAGTTTTGCCCTCTATGTAAGCAGCCAGTGGGAGCACCCAGAGCTCTGCCTTGGGATGGATGACTAAGAGCTTAAGGGTCAAGATTAAACGGAGAGCAGGGACAGGATGACATTATAGTGGGGGTCTGCTCCAGGCCACTCAACCAGGAACACTGAGCAGATGAGACCTCCTATACAAGTGCTTCACATTCAGAGGTCCTGGTCCTCATGCAGGACTTCCAGCATCCTGCTCTCTGACGGAGACAACTCAGCAGGGCAAAAGCAATCATGAAGTTCCTGGAATGCACAGACAGTAACTTCCTTCTCCAAGCAACAGAGGAGCCAAAGAGCAGAAGTGCTGTGCTGGACCTTGTGCTCACCAACAAAGAGGGGCTGTCGAGGATGTGAAGTTCAAAGGCAGCCTTGACTGCAGGGATCATGAGATGGTGTAATTCAAGATCCTTAAGGCAATGAGAAGGGTGCAGAGCAAACTTGCTGCCTTGGCCTTCAGGAGAGAAGACTTTGGCCCCTTCAGGGATCTGCTTGGTAGAGCACCATGGTATAAGGCTCTGCAGGCAAGAGGAGCCCCAAAAAACTGGTTGATATTCAAGGATCACTTTCTCCAAGCTTAGGACTGATCCACAAAGCAGCAGTTGGGCAAAAATGCCAGGAAGCC
>VYZS01100886.1:746-17137 GCA_013400695.1 Neodrepanis coruscans | reverse complement strand
AGATTCCTGTTTTAAGGAATTGCTTACAACTGCCTACATATTTGTATTTAACTCTAAACCCAGTTTTAACAGACACTATGATTAAGAATTTAAATGTGGAGACTTAAAAAAAAAAAGATAAGATTCTTGCAGAAGACAAATTTGACCTTCAGTGACTCAGAATCCTATTTATACTAGTGCAACGACCCCAAATAACCACAGCATTCAGTTCCCTGATATCTTTCAACCTGTTTAAACTCAAGTCTGTTGCCTTACAAGATTTTACATATTTAAAGATAGAAGTGGGAAACCCCCCACCCATTATCCTTTTTTGAAAAACATTTTGCTGACTAAGTAATAACAAAGCAATTATTAGCTTTAAGAAGATTTATTTTAGCTCATCTGATGCTTTAAACATGATTCCTGACGTAGAGGGCTACAATCTCAGCCTTTTCATATCAGACCTTATACTATGCAAATGTAAGGGCACTCTTTATTCAGACCTTTTAATTTCAAAATCCTCTCCTGCATTATTTACATAAAACTACCCTAAGGAGTGGGAAGACCTAACATGAGTAGAGCTGCTCTGTACTTACACCATAGCGATAACAGAATTTAACCCAACAGTTCAGTCCTTAATTTGACCTTCATGTTGTTTTCTTTTACATGGCAAACTGAAAATACACGGTTGGATGAGTCTGCTGCAAGTAACAGTTCTCAGAAAGGACAGACTTTGGCATACTCACCATTTATGATACAGACTCTTGTCTTTCATGCTGTTCATTGTTGGGGGAAGCCCTACGTCTCCTGAAACAGCACTGAACAAGTACCATCTGTAGTCTTAGAAAGTGTTACTTACACACTTATGCCAGAGGTGTGATGAGGATGATTTTTCTGCTTACTGACAGAGTAGCCCATTAAAAGCTAACAGGTCAAGAGTTCTTGTTCCCTAATCATACAGAACATGAAAAGATTATAATGTGCTTTGGCTCTTTTCTCGCAGGGGATGCTCCATCCCACAGAAACTGCTATGAAAAAGCATGAGAGGAAAATAGTCTATGTCAATGTAATGGTAATGGTTTAAAACNGTCTATTGGCTGTATTAACCAAAACAATCTTTGTACTATAAAAGCAGATGAATTTGCAATAGAGAAGAGTCTCCATTTTGCCCTTGTACACTTGTACATAGTCTTTCTTTCTTGGATCCTCTGGTCACTAGCACCATGCACACAAGGCCTGTATATCTTGTGGGCAGTTGTGTCACAGAGGGTCCTATATCCAATACTGCCAAATTGAAGATTCCTGTTTTAAGGAATTGCTTACAACTGCCTACATATTTGTATTTAACTCTAAACCCAGTTTTAACAGACACTATGATTAAGAATTTAAATGTGGAGACTTAAAAAAAAAAAGATAAGATTCTTGCAGAAGACAAATTTGACCTTCAGTGACTCAGAATCCTATTTATACTAGTGCAACGACCCCAAATAACCACAGCATTCAGTTCCCTGATATCTTTCAACCTGTTTAAACTCAAGTCTGTTGCCTTACAAGATTTTACATATTTAAAGATAGAAGTGGGAAACCCCCCACCCATTATCCTTTTTTGAAAAACATTTTGCTGACTAAGTAATAACAAAGCAATTATTAGCTTTAAGAAGATTTATTTTAGCTCATCTGATGCTTTAAACATGATTCCTGACGTAGAGGGCTACAATCTCAGCCTTTTCATATCAGACCTTATACTATGCAAATGTAAGGGCACTCTTTATTCAGACCTTTTAATTTCAAAATCCTCTCCTGCATTATTTACATAAAACTACCCTAAGGAGTGGGAAGACCTAACATGAGTAGAGCTGCTCTGTACTTACACCATAGCGATAACAGAATTTAACCCAACAGTTCAGTCCTTAATTTGACCTTCATGTTGTTTTCTTTTACATGGCAAACTGAAAATACACGGTTGGATGAGTCTGCTGCAAGTAACAGTTCTCAGAAAGGACAGACTTTGGCATACTCACCATTTATGATACAGACTCTTGTCTTTCATGCTGTTCATTGTTGGGGGAAGCCCTACGTCTCCTGAAACAGCACTGAACAAGTACCATCTGTAGTCTTAGAAAGTGTTACTTACACACTTATGCCAGAGGTGTGATGAGGATGATTTTTCTGCTTACTGACAGAGTAGCCCATTAAAAGCTAACAGGTCAAGAGTTCTTGTTCCCTAATCATACAGAACATGAAAAGATTATAATGTGCTTTGGCTCTTTTCTCGCAGGGGATGCTCCATCCCACAGAAACTGCTATGAAAAAGCATGAGAGGAAAATAGTCTATGTCAATGTAATGGTAATGGTTTAAAACTGAAGGAGGGTCAATTTAGATTAAATGTAAGGAAGAAGTTCATTATAATAAGGGTAGTGAAACATTGGAACAGGTTTCCAAGAGACATTGTAAATGCCCCATCCCTAGAAATATTCAGTGTCAAGTTGGACAAGACTCTGAGCAACCTGGTCTAGTTGAAGATATTTTTCATTGCAGGGGGTTTGATCAGATGATCTTTAAAGGTCCCATCCAAACCCTAACTATTCTATGATCAATATTCATCCCAGTAAAGGACAAAGCAGGGTTTGTCCTAGGCTCTAGTGGCTGGAAGACCTCTTGCTATTATCAGTTTAAACATATCCCTGAAAACCCTAGGCACGTTGGTAGTTGTTTCTTCACTACCATAGCCATCTGTCTTAGGGAGAGGTGGAATCAGATATGCTTGTGCAACTCAACTTCCACATGTATTACAAGCCTTAAAAGATAATTTCTTTCCTTTTCTCACCTTTTTTGCTGCTGAATTATTTCCTGTTCAATGCAAGGGATTCAGTCCCTGGCATGCNCCCAAGAGAGAGACCAGCACTATTCCAGAGCGTTCCCATCCCAACACGGGCCCTGGGAAAGCTTAATTTGTCTGTTTTTTGCACTTTATTGTCAGTTTTCTGTGTGTGTGAAATAAACTGTGTTACTTGTGTGTTTTTCTTTTCAGGTGTGTGTGGCTTCTCTCGGACATCTCTTGTCAGTACCGCTATTTTTAGTGGTAAAACCACGACAGTAGGAATAAAAGGGATCAATATATTTTTAAAATCTAGAAAAAGTACAAGCATTTTCTTGGAGCCTATGAGTAGTCTTCAGCATGTCAGAAATTTTGGATGCCAGCATCATCTCTGTGCTGTCATTTTTCCTGTTGTACCACTTGAACCAAATGCTAAGTGCTGATTTCAGAATAAATTGTGTGGAATGAGAAAGGAAATATCAATGTCATATATAATTTTCATTAAGTCTTGAGTTGCCACAAATTATAGGTGGATTGCTTTTGTGAATATGGGTTACTTGCTCAGAGGGAAACATATGGTTGAAAAGTCTGCACTACCAACCTTGCTGCTTTAATGAACAGAAATGGATTTTACTACAATCTGCTTATCCTTGTAGCAGGGGAACAGGTCTTTACATTGATCCTGTCAGAACCAGCCATGCAGCTCACACTGCTTGTATGAGACATGTTCTCCATTTATGAACTGCTTTGGGCACCTTCAAAAATGACAGCATGAAAAGCAAAATCTGTTTTTTTCTTGTTGAAACTTTTTTTTCTAAGTAAGACCAAATTATTCATGTGAGATTGTTTGGAAAAGAACCATAAAAGTATTTTTTCCTACAGCAGTATTGTAAGTGGAGATGAGACCATGAAGAAAAGGATAGTTAAACAACACAACACCAAATAAAAAAAACCCCATAAAATGTAATTGCTATATACTAAGACAGAGAAGAGCTTAAAGATTAATTTTATTCTCATTAATTTCCTTCTGTTTTTCTGGATCTTTGTCTTGGAAAGAAACAAAATAAAGCTTGTATTTTCTTAGTTTTCTGTCTGTGGGTTACTGTGTCTTAAACAAGTTGTATTTCTCCCATGCAGGATTAGAACTTTTTAATATTTATGTACTTTCTTACACCAATCAAAATCAGAGCTATTAATTATCACAATTAAAATTAATTATTCTGTTACAGGTTATGTAAAATTAAAAGGCTTTTAAATATCCTATTTTCATCAGTCTTGCATGTCATTTCCTCTGTTAAGAGGTGTTCTGCCAACTAAGTGGGTAATAACTGACTGTATTTTTTATCTTTGTTCAGGATTTTGGATGAGTTACTGCATAGCCATTTCTCTCTGCAGCATGCAGGCAAAGTTGTCTTTTAGTTCTGTCTGACACAAATGCTTTTTTGTTTTAAACCCCCACATTTCTTTCACCTGTTTAAGTGGTAGAACATAGAGCTACCACACATATTTGTGTGGTAGAACATAGAGCTGTATTTACTATGTGTTTAAGCTTTTAGCAAACTGTGCATGTCCAGACCACGCTATAATATCTTAGGTATGTAAACATTGTCTTGTGATCTATTGTGGCTCTGAAATACTGGCTTAGTGACCTCTGCATAACACATGACCACCTTTCCTTTTGTCTATTGGCTGTATTAACCAAAACAATCTTTGTACTATAAAAGCAGATGAATTTGCAATAGAGAAGAGTCTCCATTTTGCCCTTGTACACTTGTACATAGTCTTTCTTTCTTGGATCCTCTGGTCACTAGCACCATGCACACAAGGCCTGTATATCTTGTGGGCAGTTGTGTCACAGAGGGTCCTATATCCAATACTGCCAAATTGAAGATTCCTGTTTTAAGGAATTGCTTACAACTGCCTACATATTTGTATTTAACTCTAAACCCAGTTTTAACAGACACTATGATTAAGAATTTAAATGTGGAGACTTAAAAAAAAAAAGATAAGATTCTTGCAGAAGACAAATTTGACCTTCAGTGACTCAGAATCCTATTTATACTAGTGCAACGACCCCAAATAACCACAGCATTCAGTTCCCTGATATCTTTCAACCTGTTTAAACTCAAGTCTGTTGCCTTACAAGATTTTACATATTTAAAGATAGAAGTGGGAAACCCCCCACCCATTATCCTTTTTTGAAAAACATTTTGCTGACTAAGTAATAACAAAGCAATTATTAGCTTTAAGAAGATTTATTTTAGCTCATCTGATGCTTTAAACATGATTCCTGACGTAGAGGGCTACAATCTCAGCCTTTTCATATCAGACCTTATACTATGCAAATGTAAGGGCACTCTTTATTCAGACCTTTTAATTTCAAAATCCTCTCCTGCATTATTTACATAAAACTACCCTAAGGAGTGGGAAGACCTAACATGAGTAGAGCTGCTCTGTACTTACACCATAGCGATAACAGAATTTAACCCAACAGTTCAGTCCTTAATTTGACCTTCATGTTGTTTTCTTTTACATGGCAAACTGAAAATACACGGTTGGATGAGTCTGCTGCAAGTAACAGTTCTCAGAAAGGACAGACTTTGGCATACTCACCATTTATGATACAGACTCTTGTCTTTCATGCTGTTCATTGTTGGGGGAAGCCCTACGTCTCCTGAAACAGCACTGAACAAGTACCATCTGTAGTCTTAGAAAGTGTTACTTACACACTTATGCCAGAGGTGTGATGAGGATGATTTTTCTGCTTACTGACAGAGTAGCCCATTAAAAGCTAACAGGTCAAGAGTTCTTGTTCCCTAATCATACAGAACATGAAAAGATTATAATGTGCTTTGGCTCTTTTCTCGCAGGGGATGCTCCATCCCACAGAAACTGCTATGAAAAAGCATGAGAGGAAAATAGTCTATGTCAATGTAATGGTAATGGTTTAAAACTGAAGGAGGGTCAATTTAGATTAAATGTAAGGAAGAAGTTCATTATAATAAGGGTAGTGAAACATTGG
This sequence comes from Neodrepanis coruscans, assembly GCA_013400695.1. Classification (NCBI taxonomy): domain Eukaryota; kingdom Metazoa; phylum Chordata; class Aves; order Passeriformes; family Philepittidae; genus Neodrepanis; species Neodrepanis coruscans. The sequence goes on along the minus strand of VYZS01100886.1, from coordinate 11,317 downwards.
AACAGGTTTCCAAGAGACATTGTAAATGCCCCATCCCTAGAAATATTCAGTGTCAAGTTGGACAAGACTCTGAGCAACCTGGTCTAGTTGAAGATATTTTTCATTGCAGGGGGTTTGATCAGATGATCTTTAAAGGTCCCATCCAAACCCTAACTATTCTATGATCAATATTCATCCCAGTAAAGGACAAAGCAGGGTTTGTCCTAGGCTCTAGTGGCTGGAAGACCTCTTGCTATTATCAGTTTAAACATATCCCTGAAAACCCTAGGCACGTTGGTAGTTGTTTCTTCACTACCATAGCCATCTGTCTTAGGGAGAGGTGGAATCAGATATGCTTGTGCAACTCAACTTCCACATGTATTACAAGCCTTAAAAGATAATTTCTTTCCTTTTCTCACCTTTTTTGCTGCTGAATTATTTCCTGTTCAATGCAAGGGATTCAGTCCCTGGCATGCACTCATTCTCTTCATTTAGCATATTTTAGACAGGGACCCCTGCCTGATCTTCGTTTGGCAAACTGTTCTTGTTGATTTGTTGTTACAGCCCTCTTGGGGTGGCCTGGGCTCCCATCGTGAATTCTGTCTTTCCTAGGTGTGCTATGACTAGGTGAGAGAGAAAGGGCTTATGTCTTCAGCTATGCCTTAGATATACGGCCACTGTCTAAAGTCTACATTTTGCCTTACTGGCTGCAGCACTCTTGATCATGTAACTGATTTCTCCTGCTTGCCTGAGCACTTTGTACTGCTCTGCATGACTCATTACTTTTACTGAGGGACTGCCTGCAGCAGTAGTCTACAAATCAGGAATTGCAACTGGAAGCAGAGTAATAGTAAGAGATATAAGAGAATGTTGTATAGAAATGCAGTTGTTTTTTTACTGTATCTGCAGTTGTGTGTCTGGAGGCAAGCAAGAGGAGACGCTGCAGTGACAAACAATTTGGGAATGAAGATCATGGTCTCTAGTAATGACTAAACCCTAATAGGCCAGGCGCAATAAAGATAGCACTTAGAGGCAGAAATATATGTTCTACAATCTATGTAGCTATTTATATAATTTAAAATGGTAGGGTTGAAATGGTATCCCTTCAGCAATATAATAGTCATATAAAGGTCCAAAACCTAAATGTTGGAAATGCTTCAGCCAAGGACCAGAAGTATTTGACTTCTCAGGGAGTTTTCTTGTGAGAATTTTCACAATCTGAAAATAAAATTTATCTATTTTTATAAGGACACATTGTATTTGAGCCTTCGTTCAGGAGGCTGATGCATTGCAAACTGTAAAGTAGCAGTGTTTCAGTATATCAAATAAATGCCTAATCATTACCTATACATTATGCACAGCTCCTTCATGTTGACAACAAAGAGTCAGAATTTGTAGAGGCTTCTACACTAATTTTTTTTTATTTTTTAATTATTATTTTTTATTTTTTTTCCTAATAAATAAGAAATAATCTGATGGGTTCATTCCTTATTTTCAAAGGGTCCTCAAGGGTGTAGCTGCAACTATGGAAGTTACAATTCAATTAAGTGGCAGCCTACGCAGAATAAATTACTGTTATCCACTTTTATATACAGTTTTCAGGTTTTCTGTAAAACTTCATCAAAGGACAGAAGATCTTAGGAATTTTGAAAATTATCATCAAAGTATGTTTCTAAAGTGTCTAGTTTTACAATCCTTCCTTATGTTGTAGAGTTCTGACTATGAAATCATTGAATTGTAAAACGCTGATAATACTTCTATTTTCATTCCAACTTTTAAAATTAACTATACAGTATCAACTGTGTAAATGGATATATCTTTTTTGATTTAGGCAACAAGCTAAACCAACAACATTTAAGAACATGTACAACATTAATAAGACAGATAAATATTAATATTTATTTAAAAATTACCATATGTTAGAATTTATATGATTCTGATGGACCATTGTCTTCCACCAAAGAAAATGGAGATGTTCCCACTTCCAGCATAATAACATCTTCACTGTAGTACATTTTTTTTCCCTACCATCACCTCCCATGACAGTGCTATGCTCTCACCAGACTTCCTCTAACATTCTTTTCAGCTTCAGGAAAAACCATTAATTAATGGTAAGACTTGAGTGGTGTACAGCCAAACTCTAAACCAAACTGCCTCTTCTCATCACTGCCAGTTGTTTGGTCTCTGATCTTCAGCAATTATTCATATTTTTTGTCGGTAAAATTACGTGTTATGAAAACTGTGATCAAGATCTTTGGTCTAAATAAGACCTACTATTGCTAATTAAAGACATTAAGGTAAAATTTACTTTACAGGATTCATTATCTCTACCAGAAGACTTTTCAAATTGTCTATACTTTGAAAAATGCTAGGAGAAAAAGTTTTAAAATTTATTTATTTAAGTCTAGGTCCATGCTAGGATCTTTTCATGTTATGGTGGTACTAGTCACAGGTTGTAAGGGTATGAAGCCTGGGAGGAGAAGGAGCATCTTTGTTAGATAAACTTTTATGCTAAAAATAATGAGATATATTTTAAATAAATAAAAATTGCCAATTTTGGTAAAGCTATGTGAGTCCATCTAAAAAAAATTACTGTACCAACTAAAAATAATCACAATACTTTGCAGTATAGTTTTCTATAATATTTGTTGTTTTAAATCTTAAGGTAAACACAATTATACTGGGGGAAAAAAATTTTTTTCTAGCGCAATTTAGTTTGTTGGAATGAAGATGGATATGTTGCACCCCTTTCACTTCTGTTTTCCTTTCCTGAGATTGTCCCAATATATTTAGATTTCAGTAGTTCTCATTGTAGTTATGCTTCCAGGACTTTTCAACTGATCCTTTGCTGAAATCACAATACGTCAAGAAGTTGATGGCTTCTCAAACAAACTTTTTCTAGATTGAAAGTCTTTCTGTGGAAAAGTTAAAGGAAGTTAGATGAAATGTTTCAGCAGATCAATTTTGTAGCAGTGCAGAAAGTTTCAACTCTAGAGGGATTTACTGATCAAAAGGAAAAGCCAAATGTTGTGTAGAGTTAAACCAGAGTTTTTGGAAGAGAAAGACTTATTTCTTTAAACAAGTTTCCATTAAACAAGTTTGCAGCTCCATTCAGCACTAGTATAAATTTCCTGTACACCTCAAATAGTAACTCATGTGGTGAACATCTCATCTGTTCATTTGGGAGACCCTAAATATGCTTAAACTTGTGCAATGTGTGACCATAACAAAGAAGCGGTAAAGCAACCCCAACAGTACTCTAGCTTTCACATCCTTCAGTCTGACAAATACGTTAAGAAATGAAAGAGCATAATTGCTCAGAGATGTATAGAGGGACCTCACATGGAATCTCATTAAACTTCTCTTACTTTTGTGAGGGGACATGACAATTAGTTTTAACCCCTTTCTTAAAGTTAATGGAAAAGGTGATTTTTCCCTTAGTGTTTGAAAGGATCTCTTACCTTCACCAAAGTCCTTCCCTCTTACCAGGTCTTTGGCCATCTGTTGAGCTCACAGTGAGGGCTGTGCTGTGCTGCCTTGCCTTTGCTGTGCTCCTGACTTGGCAACCTACATGTAGGTCTTTCTCTTTGCACAAGGTTTTGCAGTAGGTGGAAGCCTGGACTGGGTTTGCAGCTGGGTTTCAAGAGAGAACACTGTTATTAGTTAATGGGCATGTATAAACATTTCCCTCTCCTATTGCATTTAATTTTATCTTAATATGTATAATATATAAAAATGATTTTAAAAGTCATATTAAATTACCTTAAGAAAAGTTAGAAGATATTATTTATTATATTGGTGCTATTGTCATTATGATATTTATGCAAGACTGTGTATACAGGAGGCAAGGGTATCTTTGATAACAAAAGATTCATAACTATAAACTATGATCTGCAATATAAACAATTCTTGTTTACCTCCACAGAAGAACTTGTGTGACTAAGAAACATGTCCTGTTTTGTCCAAAAATACCAGTTGCTTACAAAAATACCATTTCTCTCTATATATTCACCTCACTATTAATTGTGCAAGGGGAGTAAAACAGAAGTATTCTAAAATAATACAGCCAGTTGTGCTATTGCTTGAATCAATTTATAGAAAGTACAACTACATTCAAAGTGAAAGGGGAAGGTATTTATATTGCATTCAGATATGAAAACAGAATACTTAACAGTTCTCGTATGGAAAACAGAATGCTCCTTTCCATCCACTAGATAGAGCTAAGGGACTTCTTTCATCGGCAAAGTTCTTGCCATGGCACACCTGTTACTTATGCCAGAAGACCTGGTGCTCCTCTGCACTAGTCTGAAAATGTAACAAACATGTCTTCAGACCTAGGTAGGTTTTCTGTTTGAAAGCACATTTCATATCATATGCTGAATGCCGAGCTGGGGACAGAGAAATAAAAAGTAGTGTTTTCATTCTTTTATGAATTCTTTTTTATTTGCAGAATACAACTTATATATGCTAGCTTTCTTTAATAAGGCTATTTCAGCTTAAATTCTTATGTCAAACATACTTTTCTGCCTTACCTAACAAAATAACTTGAAAAGAGGTCATTTAACCAATGAAAAATGTAACTTTTGAAATGCAATGTCTCTTATTGTTAGAGTTTATTGCCTTGGCAATAAGGTAATATTTTACAAAAGCATGGAACTAAACATTACATTTGGAGGTTTTATATTTTGTAAAATGTGAATTTTGGACCTTATAACAGGGGTTTAGGTTTTTTTTCCCCTTGTCAGTTTTATTACTCTCCTTAAGCAAGAATAGTATAAGATTGAACTAGGATCAAACCAGTAAAACCCCACAGATATGATTCCAAAAAGTGTAGCTTCTCTAATGATGCAACTGAGCTAGGGAAATAGATTTTCATTGATTTTTTTATACTATCTTAAGAAGGTTTTTTTTTTAAATACCATTTGCCATTACATTTTATTGAATTAAATAGAATGCTTCAAACAGCTCTATTTTGAAATGGTAATTGTGTCTTATATTTGACAGTGCTTTCCCAAAAAATAATACATTTGCAAAGGAAAATGCTGACACAATACAATTACAATTAAGTAATCCATCTCTCCTTGGAAGGGCTGAGGCTGCAGGAGGCAGGTGGAGGTGAAGCTCTGCCTGGTCAGCTGGCCTGCTCTTTGGCTCCAGCTGATAAAGCTTGCAACGAGACCATAAGAACAGCTAGGGACAGAGAATAAAAAGTAGATATTTGAGGGAAAATAACCAGTGGAATGCTTGGGAAAGTGGAATATTTCTGTTTACATTTGTTTCTTTTTAATTTCCTCTCCTTTGAGTTTATTACTTGTGTTTTACAGAAGAACTACATTCAAATGTCTTAGTGGGGGAAGATGGAAAGGATAGGCATGAGAAGGCAAAGGAGCTAACTCTTTATTTGTGGGAAGAAGAAGGAGGAAAATGGATAGATGAGAAACTTTCTCCCTGAGAAACAATACTGAATGATTAAGGAATCCAAGTTCTCTCTGCAGAATTGCCTGCTGGATAAGAAAAATGAGACAAACAAGCAGTGAAGGGAGAGCACAGCTTTACTGGTGACATCCGATGATCCAAAGAGAGAAATCATAACAATCTCCTCATTTTTATAACCTTCTAAGTGCCCACCCATCATACTACCCAACTAAAGTCCATCTTACTACTATATCCCTCAAACATCCAACAGAATGGTCCTTTGTTACCTATCCCCACCCCAGGCCTGCCCTTGGTAGGCCTGGAAGCCTAACTCTATGTTTTGTCTTCTACCCAATTATCTATACGTAAGAATGCAAATATGTGGAACACAGACTATTCTTGGCCTCTAAAATTCCAAGTTAGCCAGCTACCTAACTGAAGTGAATTCCCAGAATTTTAAGCACACGCCTTAAGGCATCAGCATCATTCTACATTTGAGGATTTTTTTCTTGCCTGTCTTTTGAACTGGTTGGCTTTGGTTATCTTGCTTGCTCTAGGGATTATGCTTTTGTAAACAAGCTTGACAGGCTTTAAAGAAAGTTACAGCACATGGAGTGTAAAATGTTGAGGGAACAAAGGCAGATTCTAAATTAGGGTTTATTTCCCTCTTTTGCCAATCTCCTCAGTGAAGAAGGAGAATGAATATTTCATATTTCCCATGATAGGTTCTGCCCATTTTACATTATTTTTGATGATCATAAAAGAAAAGCTATATATGGCTTTATATGTATATATAAAAATATATGTATTATATTATATATATAAATATAAATATAAATATAATAATTATATATATGTATATATATTTATATATATACATATATATACTACATATATATATGCAGTAGAAGTGTGGTCTCTTACTGACAGAAGGAGAAAATTTAATTATGTTGTTCTATGAAAAGACATGTTTTCAAAGTGTTCTCAAGTACAATCTCACATCTTGCATGTGGTTAACAGGGAGATTGTGCCAGATAACAACAAATGGCTACCAAAGTTTGTATTCTCAGGTCAATGTCTCTCATAAACAGATATTTTTCAAGAATGACACTAATGATTGTGTCTGAAAAGCTGAATCTCAAATATGTTTCTGTTCCTGGTGATATTACTTTATGTTTTCAACCCAGAGACTTTATGCACCATTTCATCAGTGACTCTATTCACTAAAGTGCACCCACAAGCCCCAGCACAGGAATGGAACTAATGTTGGTGTTCTAAAGACACTTTCCCCCTGCCCCCCATTCCTCCAGAGGGTTTGCCAGCACAAATTTCCTTTACAGCTTTCTTAGCAAAATCCTTCTCTTGACGTAATCATGTCACCATTTTAGACACTAGGGGACATTACCAAGAGATGAGAGACATTTAGAGAAGAAGACAACGAAATCATTTGTTGAATATGTGGGATATGAGGTGTATATAAACAACTATAAGCATGAACCAGTAATAAACAGTAACCCAATAATAATAACCTGCAAAAGAATAACCACTCTGTTGCTCTGGGTTGGCTGTTGGGCTTTGGAGGCAGCGGGGAAGAAGTGCTGCCACGTGGACAGCGCTGGGNTGTTACCTATCCCCACCCCAGGCCTGCCCTTGGTAGGCCTGGAAGCCTAACTCTATGTTTTGTCTTCTACCCAATTATCTATACGTAAGAATGCAAATATGTGGAACACAGACTATTCTTGGCCTCTAAAATTCCAAGTTAGCCAGCTACCTAACTGAAGTGAATTCCCAGAATTTTAAGCACACGCCTTAAGGCATCAGCATCATTCTACATTTGAGGATTTTTTTCTTGCCTGTCTTTTGAACTGGTTGGCTTTGGTTATCTTGCTTGCTCTAGGGATTATGCTTTTGTAAACAAGCTTGACAGGCTTTAAAGAAAGTTACAGCACATGGAGTGTAAAATGTTGAGGGAACAAAGGCAGATTCTAAATTAGGGTTTATTTCCCTCTTTTGCCAATCTCCTCAGTGAAGAAGGAGAATGAATATTTCATATTTCCCATGATAGGTTCTGCCCATTTTACATTATTTTTGATGATCATAAAAGAAAAGCTATATATGGCTTTATATGTATATATAAAAATATATGTATTATATTATATATATAAATATAAATATAAATATAATAATTATATATATGTATATATATTTATATATATACATATATATACTACATATATATATGCAGTAGAAGTGTGGTCTCTTACTGACAGAAGGAGAAAATTTAATTATGTTGTTCTATGAAAAGACATGTTTTCAAAGTGTTCTCAAGTACAATCTCACATCTTGCATGTGGTTAACAGGGAGATTGTGCCAGATAACAACAAATGGCTACCAAAGTTTGTATTCTCAGGTCAATGTCTCTCATAAACAGATATTTTTCAAGAATGACACTAATGATTGTGTCTGAAAAGCTGAATCTCAAATATGTTTCTGTTCCTGGTGATATTACTTTATGTTTTCAACCCAGAGACTTTATGCACCATTTCATCAGTGACTCTATTCACTAAAGTGCACCCACAAGCCCCAGCACAGGAATGGAACTAATGTTGGTGTTCTAAAGACACTTTCCCCCTGCCCCCCATTCCTCCAGAGGGTTTGCCAGCACAAATTTCCTTTACAGCTTTCTTAGCAAAATCCTTCTCTTGACGTAATCATGTCACCATTTTAGACACTAGGGGACATTACCAAGAGATGAGAGACATTTAGAGAAGAAGACAACGAAATCATTTGTTGAATATGTGGGATATGAGGTGTATATAAACAACTATAAGCATGAACCAGTAATAAACAGTAACCCAATAATAATAACCTGCAAAAGAATAACCACTCTGTTGCTCTGGGTTGGCTGTTGGGCTTTGGAGGCAGCGGGGAAGAAGTGCTGCCACGTGGACAGCGCTGGGGAGGGTGATTTGGCAAGGTCCCACTCCAGAGCTGCTGGAAAATCAAGAGAGAATGAAAGGAGCCTCCACGGGAACCCAAGGGGAAAAGATACCACACGGCTATTGCTGACGTGTGGAGCCACGTGGTTCTCTGCTGGCACTGCCTGAGCTGTGGTCACATTGTGCTGCTGCCTGTGCTGAGAGAGAGGGCAAGACTTTGGTTTCTGCCTCTTTTATCGGGTGTCTGTTCTCGTTTGTTCTCATGCTTCCTTTACGGTGCACGCCGCTTCTCCATTGGTCAACAGGCCGACTTGTCACATGGCACTGGGGCACTGCCCCCTCTTCAAGACCTCATCATGAGGCAACATGGTAGCATTGCTGCCAAAATGCTCGGGGCAGCACTCACCACCTGCTGCATGAGGGGCCACCACCTGCTTCACCACCAGTGCTGTGGGGACCCAGGGGGCCTGGGGCACCATCGGCACCTCCTGTGGGGCGACCCCCCAGCTGCAGCCCTGAACGGCCAGAGCAGCTGTTGCGCCTACCCAAGGCATTGATGCGGGGCAGGCAAGGAGTTGGTGGGAGCAGCACCATTCCCTCCCGCCGTGAGGCACTGACGCAGGACCCACCTGCTTTGCTTGCCCCACTCTCTCAGGAAAAGACAAAAAAGTTTTAAGAGACATGCCCCTTCCCCCTTTTCCCTTGTTACCCCATAACACCATGTGTATAAATACCTGCACACATTAACTTTAGACACATCATAGAAGCTGCTTGAACAAAAAAGCACAGCATTTGACACAGTGCTAAGTATTTAATTCACTAACCTTTAGATTGGCAGGTAGAACAGTAATGTAGGGTTTCTTTGTAGGGAAATACGCATCATAGCTTCTGGTAATGTATCTTTCTCATGTGAGATGAACAATGGCTTCCCATGTCAATTTACTGATGTAACATACCTTTCTAGAAGCCAATGTGAATGTATCTATGTTTTGGTTCTCAGTATTTCATGAATGTGCTAACTGAAGACTGAATTGCTACTGCCAAGATCAGAGATATTCACCTGCTGAGGGTATGGAGATGCCCTTTTCAGTGAATGATTTCAGTATTTATTTTTGTCATTTCCACACAGCTTTTTCATAAACTGAACCTGATGCTACCTAACCTACTAGTAAGCCTCAGAGAGCCTGCTGAATATATGAACTCTTTCTGCTGGTCCCAACTTCTCCATGTCTAGCCAGATATTAAAGACTTCGTTCATTAGTTCTAAATGAGAAAAGTGGTTATTCCTTTGCCCTGTCAGGCTTACCATTACATAGACACACTCAAAAATTGACTTTCTTTTGTTTCCTTTCAAAAAAGTTCCAATATGCCTTCAGACATTTGTCCATGTTTTTCCAATTTTCTGATTTGGGGATCAGTATAATCCCAGTTTATTAAATTGGGTAATGCAGGAAACATTCTTGTGTATCTGTAGAAGAAAGCAGCAATGAAGAATATTAAAGTGACATATCACATATTTTATTTTGCAGAGCTGTTTTCTCAAAATGAGTAATATTTTTTCATCTTTATACTTCTTCTCCTATTTATTTTTACTTTCCTTTTAGATCCTTTAGATCTAAATGAATTTTGAATTATCTTAAAAAACCCAACAGTATGGGTGTCTCAATTTGAGATGGTGGAAGGGCTATCAAACTACAACTGGAACAAGAGCTCGTTAGAGGAATGCAACAAGATTTATTAAAAATAAAAATATGAATGAAAAGTGTATGTATATAAATATGGTGCCAGCCACGCCCCCCACAATCAAAAACCATGCCTCCTGCATGCGTGAACCACCTCCTGTGGTAGTTTTACCACAAATTCAGTGATTTTGGAGCAGAGACTCTGAGAGAAGTCACAAACACACCTCAAAATGAAGAAAACACACAAATATCACAGTTTATTTTGTGCAAACACAAAAACCTGACAAATAAAGTGCAAAACAGACAAACAAATTAAATTTTCCAGGGCCCGCGTTTGAGGTGAGGACGCTCTGGAGATAGTGCTTGTCTCTCTCTCTCCCTCTGGGCCCGGCTGAGAGACTCCGGGGTAATTAGAAGGGAGCACGTGGTCTGAAGATCCCCTTAGCTGCGAGCCTCTGCCTGGGTTTGACTGGGGGAACAACTCAAGAAAATTATAAAAAAACGCGCACCCCCTCCCTCCCTCCCTTAGCCCAAGGAAAGATTTAGTGCTGAAAAA
>VYZS01100882.1:0-13428 GCA_013400695.1 Neodrepanis coruscans | reverse complement strand
AACTGGTGATTATCTGACTGTAATGAAATTATGGAATGACAGATCCTTGTACAGATAATAAGAATGAATAATTCTCTGAATTAGATGTTTGCAACACTCAGGCTTTCTATTTAGTAATGTTTAGCCTAAAAATAATCAACAAAATATTAACCCATACCTAAATGTCATTGGGAATGTCAGAGAAGGCTTTGTACAGCAAAAGCACAGAAATCCGAGGCAGGGTTGAAAAAACATAACACAGGAGTTTTTCATCTTGTGAAAGTGCCAGCACATTTAAAATAATCATTCATAATGGTAAATCAAAATCTCTCAGTATTGCTTGTTGAAACTGGCTTTCAAGATAGAGGTTGAACAAAATGACCTTTTAAAATGAGTTTTAAGGAATATATAAATTGTCTGAACACTGCCACGGACAATCAGTTTTAACAGCATATGTCCAACAGCCTAGTACAGTTACTTGCTGTTCTGGGAGTCTGCCAAAGGAAGAGATCCATCCAGAAATTATGAGGGGGAAAAAACTCAAGAAAAAATAGGTAACAACACATAAATTACGTACATCTCTATCTATTCTAAAGTCTTTCATTCAGCATCCATCTAATGTGTTCATCACACAAGTGTTCCTGATGCATCTTTATTTTAATAGATAAATGCTTTTTTTAAAAATCCTGAAATTCCCTGTCTATTGACAAACTGTACAGTAACATATGTAAGATTTATCCTACTATGCACTTTCCAGAAGAGTATCTAAGAATTATTAAAGCATCACTGAGTCATTGAATGATGTAAGATCACCTAAGTTTTGTAGACAAAGAAGAGCAGAGGCCATAGACCTGCAGGAAACCTTACAGCACAATTAATATCTCCTAAAATATACTCCTGTTCCAGCTCCTAGTTAGTGTTTCACCAGAGAATAATATTTGTTAAAGCAGCAGTTATCTTCCTTTTTCTTATTGATATTTCTGAAAGACACTGGAACCCCAGTTACCAAGGGATCAGTTTGCTGTTAAAGTTCTGGTGAGACAAGCTTGAGCAGTACCTACCCAGACTCTTTGTAAATAAAGCTGCGTCTGCCCTGAGAAAGCCTGGCATGGGAGTGTGCTAATGAGCAGGATCCTGGTTCAGCCACTAAGAGAAAATCCTCAATACCTAACAAAGCAGGCCATGATGGCATTTTAGATTCTCAGCCCGGAGGCCAAGAATCCAGTGTGCAGCTGGCACATGGCTCGGCTTTAATGGGACTCACAAATGGGCCTCTTCTCTTCCTACTCCACAACTTCACTGCTCCTCACATCATGAAATGCAGCCTTGTGGCTTTTCATCTTAACCAGCAACGTAAGGAACAGGCTCCTCAGAGTAAGGGCAGGTCCCCCATGCCCAAGAGGCCAGAGGAGGCTCTGGCACACCTGTGCACTGTGGGCAGCAGGTCTGTGGCACACGTGTAGCTGAGCCTGCCCTTCTGACCTCTGCCATCAGTGCTCTGCCCTGACCCAATGGCTCAGTCCAGCCCATCAGCCGGGGAATTCAGCTTGGTCCAGAAGTGTGCTTTTCCAGAGTGAAATGCATTGGAGTGACCTTAAATCCAGGCCCAATATCACATAGTCACAATGCCCATCTGGTCAGTTAAAGCTCTTGCACTCTCCATAGAGATTTATGGATCTGGAAGAAGGAGAGGAGGAGCTTTGAAGCTTAAGAGCTCTCATCTAAGACAAGGGAGGTCTAATTTTTACTTCCAGGACTATGTATTTCTTTTATATTCTTTTATATTCAGAATAGAAAGGATCAGATGAGTACCTTAACACGGAAGAGCTCAAACACAGAACAGCTACGAGATCAGCTTTCCTTCAGTGCAGTGTCTCCTATTTTACCAGTCTGAGACAGACCCACAGCCGCCACTGTGAAACACTGAATTCTCTGCATAAGCCTGATAATGGTGGCAACTAGGGGTGCCACACTGCACAGCAAGACTTTGTTTGTTGTGGTTGGGTACACCCCTTTACTGAGTCTACCCATGCGTCAAAGTTAGGACTGCAATGAAAGCTGAGGTTGAAGAAACATGTAAGGTTCTTAGAAAAAGAGAATTTAGGAAGGAATTTTAAAATGTATTTTGATATATTCTGTAACAGAAATCAATTTATCTCTCACAGGACCTAAATATTTAGGTCTCTCTTCTTTATTGGCTTTTCTGCTGGACTTCTGATTTTGTCTTTTTAATTTATGTCTACATGACAACATTTTTCTGGAACAATAGCATATGAAATTTTAAAATTCTGTTTCCTTGAACATAGTACTTCTAGTATTCTAACCTGTGCTGTTTTTCTACTAGAGCTGAACACTCTAATTTCCTATACACTTCTTTTTTCAGGTTTTCTAGTTGTCAGTGGCTGCAATTCTCTAAGCAGTGAATTGTAAATATCTGCAAGAGTAGGAAAAGCTCTGCTAGCAAAAAGCATACAGGAATACTGAAAGTGTTACTTAAAAATAACATTAGTTTCTGGACAGATGTGAAAGAGATTACTTTCATATTAGTCCATGTAAGCCTACATAATCTCCTAACAATCCAGAATCTAAAATACATGCTTTGTGCATCAATGCATACTCGTTTGACAAAAAGTTTGATAACATGCTTTGGTTTGCCATGGATGACTGAAATTCTGAAGAAACTGTATGCTGCAACAAGCTCACAGAAATGTGAAATTTATGGTGAGATTTGACAACTGCTCTGTACTTGTTTGAGTGCTTTTACAGCACAGAGGATATCAGTGTAGTGAATATGAGCGGTAAAATGCCTGATGATTTTAATAAAATCTAAGCTATACAAATGATGGATGCATGAAATATCCAACCCTCACTAGGTACCAGCTCCTCTAGGCACTGTCATTTCTTGGTATTCTCTGCACTTCCAGTTGGAAAAGCCCCATAAAATGAAATGTTTATATTTTAGTTTTCATAAATTATGCTTTCTCCAGTCCAGCTGCTGGAGTCTACATTAATTCAGCTCTGGTTTTATGTAGCAGATGGTTCAATGGGACTGACCTTCTCAGTCTGCTTAATATTTCCCCTTAAGCCAAAGGTTCATTTATGACTGTCCAGTATCACATCCTTTAGATGTCAAGCAGACTGAACAGAGGCACGCCTCTCTAGAAGACAGAGGAGTAGTAAAACATTTCAATAAATGAAAGAAATTACTCTGAACTTCCAGGGAATAGCAGACATTCTCTATCTGTACAAATTACTTATGTTGCTATTTATAGAAGCTACCTGGATGTTAAGGACTCTTCAAGGCTGATACATCCTTCTGGTCTGGCAGAAGGATGTGCACTTTATGCAGAGCTTGGAATCTGGCCCTAAGTTACAATGAAGCTGGAATGAGTCAAAGCTTCACAATTTATATTTAACAGGACAACAACAGTTTGCAATATTAAAAATAAATAAAACTTAAAATCACATTACCTTCTATAAACAACCTCAAAAAGCAAAATCATAGCAAAATATCTCTCTCTATTCTGCATCTCTTATTCTCCCTGCCTAGCATAAATAATATTAAATACAAAATACCTGGCTGAATGCAGCAATATTTCCTTTTTGCCATGACTGTCAGTGTTAAAGCTGAACATAAAACATTTCATTATTTTAACACTCACTTTAGGCTTCAAATACCAGTGCATTTAAAATAAACCTTTGGTGAAAGCTTTATTCCATGTCTCAGCAGTAACAAAGTCTGTTACAATAACATGCATGAGGATCTAGAGGTTCAGGACAAAGATGAGTGTATCTTTTATACCCACAGCAGGGAGATGGCTATGTCCTCTCCTGTCAGGACGATTTATTCTGTAAATGGAGAATATATAAATTTTAAAATGCACTGATTTTTTTTTTCCTGCATCTCAAGAAACAGCAGAAATCCCAGGAAATTAAGAAAATGGACCCCACCACAGGTATTACAGCACTAGGCGTTTTGGAACAAAAACTGAATCTCTGGGAAAAAATATATTGCAAAACCTTTTATACTTCAGGTGGTTAAATTGAAAAAGTCTGTGCCCTCTGTTCCTTATGGTTTTGTGCTTTTACCCCAATCTTTTTCTCTTCATCTGTCTTCCTTTTACTGATAAATTTATGAAATGTTCTGTATAAACAAGTATTCACATAGCTTATATACAAAGACCCAATCTACTTTTGGTACATTAATTAGCAGAAAAAATTATCTACAGGGAATCTTAAGGGTTGAAGTTGAAATTTATGCAGGAGGGGTTTGAAAGCATGAAGTACCAGGTATAAAGAAGGCAAAAATAGACAGGGTTAAAAAAGAACCAGGTCATTCTCTGTATGATGCTTTTTCATAAGCCATTGTAAACAGTACAAGCAGTATCAGCAGTAGAAAATGATTTATCTATAAGGGTTGACACTCTATTCCATGAGTTCAGAGCCAAAATTTTTGGTTTTCATTCCCATCTAGCACCTTATCTGAATCACTTTCTCAATCTTTTATTTTCCTAAACTATGACAAGAAAAATGGAGGTAGTGTAAAATTTAACATGAAATCTTTAATTTTCCCCAGAAAGTCTTAATTTCAGGAAATGCAGTTACATCAGGAAAGGAGCAAAAGAGAAAGAAAAAGAACTTAGTCTCCGCCAGCTTTATAGAGCCAACAGTGCTGTGGTGACTAGTACTGAAGCTGTGGATACTTCCAGAAGGTTCTCATTCGCTGTCAAGTTCTGCAGCAATACTGGAAAACAGCAAATAATAGTGTAAGGAGAGGTCCTACATGCTCTCTAATGAAGTTCTGTTCCACGGTAGAAAACCAGGAAATTTAGCAAAGCATAACTCACATAAAAGAGTAGGATCACTCACTTTAATGTTTGCACCTTCTGAATTGGATTTTTTTTAAAAGAAACTTTGACAGCATCAGGAAAAATGACACTGCAGTGATATCCATAACACAAACTGTAAGCAGATGTCATGACAAGATGAGAACAGAGCCTTGAAACAAAGGAAAGTGACCACACGCAGTCATAGCTTGTGAGGATGAAGGAACAAGGAAGGAACAATGAAACCATAAAATTATCCTATTTTCTCATCCAAATTTATCAGCAGCTTCTTTCAAAGCCCCTTCTAATAAGCTGGTAATTAGGAACATTTTAATTACACAATTTAAGATGAAGGCAGCCATGATAATAAGAATCAAAAGGCCAAGCTTAGATGACACAGATTCAAATAACATGCGATGTATTTACTTGCTGATTTTAGACAGAGCTCTTTTCACATTACACCGAACCAATGTGGATTTAAGATCTTATAATCACATTTAGTAAAGCACCATGTTCAAAGTAATAGGAACAGTTATTCAGTAGGGTTTACAAGGCATACAGGGTCACATCTAGTTGACTTTTTTTTTGGTGTTTAGCTCAACTTTATAGACCTCTGCATAAGTACATTTAAATGAACATTCTTGACATTGTTTGAAAGTCCAGCATATGTCCTCAATTTCCCCCTCTCTACATGTGTATGTATCTCATAATCTATGCCCCATGTTTCTACGATTCACACATCTACTTCTCTTCTATCAGGTGCATTTATTCATGGTCATCAAAAAAAGAGGTCTCCAATCCCTACATTTAAGAGGACGGTACTCTTCTTCCATTACCATTTATTATTGCATGCAGACAATAAACACAGATGTTCAAATACTGAGCTTAGGCGTGATCCTATTAGTTATAAATACGTTCTGGGGTGCCATTCAAAGGAAATCAGAAAGAAGCATTACCCAATAAAGTGAGAACAATCATAAAATCACATACTTTAGATGCTTCAAAGAAATTAATGTGTTTCCCCAGACTTTAAAATCCCAATAATCTAAATACATTACCTGTGAAATAAACCTCTATCTAAATTAGTCCATAACCTTCAAGTCTTTCCCCACCAAAAACTCTCATCTTTAACAGGACTACATTTTTCTTATAAAGCAATTCAAGAAACATATCACTAAGAAAAAACACAGTTTCCTCTTTATTTACTTAAGGTTTAGGAAAAACATCAGAGGAATGTCAAAAGCACCATTAGACTGTGGAAAACTAGTTAAATGGTAACTGCAAAGCGCAGAAGTCTGATGGTGCAAACACCTTCTCAAGAACATGCTACTCCTACATATTCTTTATGTAAATTCTGTAACTACTAAGTAATTTTAACCCTGAATTTACCAGAAGCTATAAAACTACAGTCAGTATCCACAATGACTTGTACCACTAAAGGTCTTGGTGTATATTGTTCAGTGTGAAAAACAACATGAAGTGGAAGAAAGCATCACTTCTACACTATTTCTCATATGCCATTTCTTTATAACACCATATATTGTTATACATATTGAACTACTCAAAAGAAATTCTTCAGTAATTTACATGGATAGGAATTCACACTGTGCTAGAATATGTAAATTAAATAAGAGTATTTTAGTTTTGTACCACAGAGCTAAGTCACTTGCTTATTAGATTCTCACATTTTGTCATCAGCCTTTAATCTTATGCCTCATTGCCAAGGAAACAGTTGCATTTATTTTGATATATCACTCCAATAGTGTAATAGTCAGACTCACCTGATGCTTAAGATTTTCTCATTTGAAGTGAGGCCTGAGGAAATGAAAGCCCTCTTGTCTGTGAAAGTGTCCCTCTCCTCACTGTGTCCTTTAGATGACATTTACAGAAAACAGGACATCGATGATCCGTGTGTCTCACAACTTCACATGAGACAGGTGTTATACAGATCAGCAAACCTAAATGAGTGGATAGTGAAAGAAATTATTTTTGCATAGCATATAAATATTTAATAAAATATTATGCAAGAAGAATCAGAAATTTCTAAAATTCATATGTTCAAAAATACAGGGTAAAATCCCACAAGCATAGACACTTGTAGGTCCACTCATAAGTCAGCACAGTTCCAGCTCAAAAACATCCCAGCAAATCCAAACCTGTTTCAGGCAATTTTCAACACCGATGAAAGACCCACCATTACAGTGATTCTCTGCAAAAAAAATCCTTTTTATCTGAAAAAAGAAACAAACACTTGGAAAAACACTACCTTTTTTATCTGTAATAACAGATATTTCAGGGCCTAGGTCATAATAGCCTTATTCTTTTTCATCTCTAATTTATTTTCAGATCCCTAATTAAAAAAAAAAAAAAGCAAACGCAACCAAAACAAACAGAACCCCCAACCATATTCTACTTCAGCAACTGCTAAATTATTGGTATCATAATGTAGTTGTTGAAGTTTATAAGGGATGTTTCAGAGACCTAACTGATAAATTACAGAATAAGAAAAGAAAATAAATATATCCTTCCCTAAAAAGAAAAATTAAGGGATAAAGACTAGTAGAATCATCATTGTGCTCAAAAGAAAATTTATAATCAACGCGTAAAAGGCATTCAATACTCCATTCAATTCGTAAGGGGTACAGTAATTGATCTTTTTTTCAAGTCACACTTTCTGAATAATTTCCAAAATTTCTTCACTTTTAATACTAATTAGAAGTTGACTAAATAAATGCCTACTCTCCAGTATTATTATCTCATTTTTTCCTCATAATTTCACAAAAGAAGTCCCAGTTCTTTATTTTAGATCCTAAATCACCTATTTGATTTCCTGTAGACACCTTAGCATTTGCTTTTTAGAATATTCAGGTATTTGTTGGCACGAGCAGAAGAAAAACTTCAAAACTGACTGCTTAAGAATTCATAGAAATAAAACAGTAAATTCAGACCCACAAACCCATTCTAGAAACACTTGTAAATTCCTTAAAATGAAGCTTTACTCTTTTGTGTATCCAGACAGGAGCAATTAAGTAGCACAGCGTAATTTAAAATTTCAGTCCTTTGAGATAAAAACGCAGAAGATATTTCGGTAAATAAACATGAGCACTGTTAAGAAATTATAATCTAATTATTTACATTGCATAAACAGAAAAATGGCCACGCTAATCATATAAATTATTTATTCTACGTGTTATAGGCACAACTAGGGTGATACATATTCAGGAATTTCACCTTACCAATTCTTAGGCAAACTAAAATGTCTGGGTTTAGCATTTATATGTAACTCCACGTAATGATATGACTCACAACTCCTTATAACTTTAAAAGTAGTCACCACTACTGAAAAGGGAGAATTTACTAGCAGTTAGCACCCCAAAATTATTAAGATAACACTTATCTTAAACTCACTAATAATTTAGGAAATTATGTATTTCCTAATACCATGTATTTGACATGGTATCCATCTCACTTTAAAAAAGTGACGTGGAAGAAAAGTTACTATCCTTAGTTATGAAGTCCCTGCATCACGTCAGTACATGAATTTTAAAAGTTAATTTAAGTTGTTTCATATATATGAGTCAAAAGGTTCACAAAAGACATAAAACGACAGCCACAGAGATCCACTTCAAAAAACAGGCCACAGCAATACCAACTTTTCAACCACCTGAAGGCCACCATAGGCTTTTTGAGGCCTTAGGAGAGTGCACACCACACACACATATATACCAAGTCCAATAAGATGGTTACACATGTTGGTCAAACACCTGCCAAGCAGATCTCTCTGCAGGGGTGTGTGCAGGATGGCACAGCTCTTGCTCCATCTCACATGTCCAGCAACAGATTCACTGTGCCAGGGCTGACTAGCTGAGAAGGAGAGTGGAACAGGGGAAGATGTTCTCTTGCATGTAAATTCATTTTTTAAAAGTGGTGCATTATTACTTCTGGTAATGGCACTGTGGATTAGCTCCTCATCTGCTCTTCAGCACTGGCCCTGTACAGCCCCTACCATCAGCCCTGAGCATTACACGAGGCTGGGTAAGAAGTGAAAGACAGCTGTGTCAAGTAACCTACATTCAGGTGAACACCTGATCACAGACTTCCATCCAGAGATGAGTTTTTATATAGGATGCAATTTGAAAATACAAATCTTCAGATCTCCTCTATAAATACGAGAGAATTACTTTAATGAGGCAACAAAAACTTCCTATCAGCCAAAGTTCTGTCCTGTAATTCATACAGGGTTTATAGGATTAAATTCATAGTGTCTTTTAAAGTCTCACTGCTGTATAATTCTTCACTTTTAAGCCTCTTTTTCACCATCTTTCAGTCACAGAAGTTCCCTCAAACCATGCAAATACATTTTTGAAACACGGATTAAGTCTCTCATGTTTAATAAAACGTCTACTTAAATTATTTTTCAGCTTTGTTATCACTGAATATTGTGAAGCCTTCCAACGAACTGAACACATCTCTATTCTGTTCAAACAAATCCACTCAAATGTTAAGGTTTTGAGGATTTATGTAGAATATAACCAATACATATATTGCACTCTTAGACTTTGTTCCAAAGTAGCAAAGCTATATTCCTTGTTGCAAATCAGAAACATACTTCAGTTCCTTCATTGTGTTTTGCATATTATCCATAACACATTTGCTGCTCAGTGTTCAGGATTGTTCCAGTCAGACCATATTCAACTCTAGAATCAATCTGTTTCATAGGACAGCTCCTCTATCTGTAGAAAGGGCTGAGTAACTCAAAGGACTCTGAGCCTCATTTTCATTCCTAAACTTGCATCACAAATTTGGAAACAATTTCACAAGCAAGTTATTTCATAACCCTTTATAATTTGATTAAATCTGATGAGATGGGGGTGGCTGTGCTGGCAACCAAGCAAGGCCCTTGGGCACCAGTGGCTGCCCCAGCCCCAGCCCATGAGGCACCAGCACTTGGCTGGGTCCTAAAAAGGCATCAACTCTTCTCAGAGCACCTTCTTCCTCCCTGGCAATGGCCTGACAGATTTCAGAGAGGTGACAGGCAGAGCTTACACGGGATCAGCTGGCAGGGCCTCACCTATCAGAGACCATGTAGAAGATGCAGAGGTTGCTCAATCATGGGCAAAACCTGAGCTTTTCTTGAGAGCAGTTCCACACTGGGGAACTGACTGAATTCAAGGCAATGCCATCAAGACTAAAATACCTCCTTTCCTTCCCCCACCTATCTTTGTGTATGTGCTGTGCCTTTCAAATTATACAAATTTGAATTTGTACAAATTATACAAATTATACAATTTGGTTCTAAATTCACTTTTTGACAGCCAGCACAGAACCACAGCATTAAATGATTTCTAGTTAACATCACATCCTAGTTCTGGTTTTATTACCAGATCTGCCAGAGAGATCTTACATTCTAATCAACATGCTTTCATGGGATTTTATTTTAAATTCACGAATATATTCTTATTTGTTCTCATAAACATTTTCCACTTTTTCTGCCTACAGGGTCTATATTTTGAGCCTTAAATACTTGATTATCATCCTATTAAAACAAACAAATCTATAATCATATATGGACTGGTTGAAAAAAAAAAACAACCTCACAGTTCTGCACTGCTAAAACCTGTGTACAGTTACACATCTTCTCTCTGTCTTTCAAAAAATTGATCTTCAGGGCTTTGGCATGAGCCTTTGCAGAGCTTAAGAAAAATAGGTTGTATTACTGAATCCAGCCCTCAGGAATCTTTCTTCAAAATAAATCAAAACCAGAACCATTCTTCCCTCCAGTCTCACTAAAAACTTTTGTAGAAAAACAATTATCAGCTTCACAAAACCAAAATAAAATCTAAGTTTTCTATTACTATAGAACACTAATAGCATAATTAAGTGGAAAATGCAGTTAACAGAAAAATTCCAATAACCCTTGGGTACAAGGACAGTCATCTCCAAGTAGGCAAAATTAACTAATAAATTATCATGCAAAGTTGTCATGTAATGGGTAGCTGTCAACTGCTTCAGTTTCATTTTGTCCAAAGTCTGGAAAAAGAGGTCAAGATCAGTTTCTGACAATTAATTCAGAGAAAAGTGTAATAATTACAGACTTTCTGAAAAGTGAGCATTTCCTGGGTGGTCATTAAAATCCTAGTTAGGGGAAAAAAATCAAAACCATTTCAAAGTTCAAAATAAAGGGTCATATAATTCAGACATAGCAAACCAACTGTATTTCTATAGAGAATTCTCTCGAAGTACAAAGATCTACAAATTCGTTACACAATAACCCATAGATTTAGTCAGTCATGTTGTCCTGCCACACGTGTGGGTAATTAATATGTATAAACTAATTCTTTATTCTTTTAAACTTGTGCAGTTTACAAGCTGGTGTCAGTATAGCTTTTTCTTTCCTCCCTTGTGTTACTAATCTCCTATTCTGCAAAGGAGTTACCTGTTAGAGGAAATCTGAGGCTAGTGACGCCTTGGAGGCTGACATTGCTAAAGTTTCCCTGTACCACCACCACCCATGAGGGGGCTGTGATTTCCTGCCCTACCTCTTGAACACAGTAAAGCTGTTTGAACTGATTTGATCCAGGTGGCTGTGGTCCTCCTATGAGGTCGTAAATGGAGACTATAACTCATCGTACACAAACTCACCTTGCTCACCTGTCAGAGCCCCATGACCAACACAAGATGTTTACTAGCATGAGGCAGCTGCATCAAGTTTTGCCTGCCTGGAGAATCCTACTGGGGACTTGAAGCTGAGCACTTGTAGGAAAAGATATTAGCATGGGAAGGAGAGACAAACCTGACATACTTGGTATTATGGGCTGATTTTAGATCTTTGTTTATATCATCAACAGTGTTCTGGGTTGTTCTTAGCGCATAAAAAATATATTGTTCAGTTTCCTCTGGAGAATGCGTCTGAAAGAATATGATAGTTTTTCCTGAAAACTGCAACTTTTACTCATGATTTCTTTGATTTCTAATGTATAGGAAGATGTGTCTGGGTTTGTTGTTGTTGTTTCACATCCTCATAAATTCACATTCATTTCAACTAACAGTGGCCAACAGTTCAGGACCCTAATTTGACCTATGAGCCTGCTAGACTGGGAAGCTGGGTGGAGGGATCAGCTAGGAAAGCCAGTGAAAGAAACAGATTTTTGTTTGCGTTGAGCAGGGTTTCCTAGGAAAACTTCTCCTCATGGAAAATATAACTATAGTGGTTTGGCCTTTCTACCAGCCTGGGAATGAACATGGCCTCTGAGCACATAAAGGTTGCCTCTCCAAAGCTTAAGCTACTCATGTTTGCCTGTAAGTTTAGTTTTAACTTGAATCTCCGAGGTTCCCGAGTTGTTTTAGCCGTGTTAGATAAGATTTCCTGTCTCTGCTGTAAACGACACTCCATTTTCATCCCAGCAGGCGTCCCTGAGCTCCTCTTGACCCAATCAATTAGAGAACTTATTTGTCTTGTGTCCAGGCTACAAGAAAAAGCTACATTTACCTTTGATCCATGTAACTTTGCTCTCTGTGAGGTGAAAAGTAGAGCCATAGCTGCGGACATTTATTTGCTCTGTGACTTTCGGAAAGGAACTAAGTTGCCCATGCAAAACTCTACTTCTCTAACACACATTCAGGAAAGGCCCATGCAGATTCTGAGAGTGCAGGAGAAAGCAATCAGAGCAAAAGGGTGTCATGTTCTACTTTTTGCACATGCAAAACCTGGGGCAATTTTACACACCCACCCATTCTCTGAAAGATCTCACAGTTTGGTATAAATAGTAGTTGCTTATGCTGAGTTGAGCCAGTGCAATCATCTGTCCTTTTTTTTCTCTTCACTTTTGCAGAAATATTACTGATATTTAAAACTAGATTTTTTTTTCCTACATAAAACTAAATACACAAAGAAGTGGAGATAATTTTGCCTTTCTATTGAGAACCAACATTCATCCCTATAACTCTTGGCACACCACCAATTCATCTTTCTATCTCTGTTTGTTTTACCATAAGTTACACCTTAAACCAAATTTCCTGGGCTTCTGAGGTCTTTGTTCTACCACTGCCCTCACTTGTTGTACCTCACACATGCTCCAGTGCACTATCTGTTCCACCATACCAAGGATTGGTGCTGAGAGGCTGTCTAAACCTTCCTCACTTTATCATAAGGACATTGTCTTCACTACCCCCATGCAGCATTCAGCATCTATCCCACCAAAGTGAAAATTCAGCAGTAGTCCAAGATCCAGCTCTGATCTGGGACAGACAAGTCTAGTGAGTTTAAGAAATCAGTCTCTTCTTTGGAGTGCCTGATAAATCACGAATGCTGCAGGATCACAAGTGCTTCTGGATTAAAAAAAAAAAAAAAAGAAAAAAAAAAAAAAAAGGTAGTAGATATCCTACAAGCTGGTCTTTAAAATGTACATGTAGGTGATTCTTCACACTTGGATTGGGTGTTAGAATCTGAAGATAATCTTCCCCTTTATTGAATGTTTGACAGCAGAGAATACCATAGTAGGAGCAGAAAAAGCTGAGATAGGAAAAAGCCAAGTCTTGGTTGCACATCTGATCTGATGAACATGTACTGCTTGTGCAAACCACAATCCTCTTCATTAAGAATTATAATGATGATGATGATGAT
>VYZS01100866.1:11291-23179 GCA_013400695.1 Neodrepanis coruscans | reverse complement strand
GAGGAGGTATGGATAAAGAGGAAAAGAAAAATATGAAAGGAACTCGCCAGTCCTAAGGGAGAGAACTCCCAAACCTGGTATCTCAGTGTCACTGTCGGGGTAGGTCTTTCCCTTGCTGCAGTTCAACTATCACTCACATCACCATCTGTATTGCAGCAGCTCTCAAATTTGCACTGCAAAAATCTTCATCAGCTGGACCCCAAATGTTTATGTAGAGCAATGAGTGTAACAAACACTTAGATTTGAACCTCTCATTTTTTCCACTGTTGTGTGCCTGCATTTTGTTTGTTTGGGGATATCTATGTGCTTCCTCCAATTAAATGTCTGCATGAAACTCAACAGAGTTCTATTAGGTAAAGAGGCAAAATAGATTAGTCCTCCGAAAATATTCACAGGAAAATAATGTGGTAATTTTATTTGCCATTTCCCCCCCTGATAGAGCTGTCACAGCTTATTTACCACAGGGGGAGACAGTTAAACCCATATCCTTAGAAGTTCTATGCATTTAAGAGGCTTATATATCTCTTCTGGGACCCTCGTTCAAATCCTGGGCTAATCAGAATGAATACATATCTTTCTATTAGATGGCTCTAAAAAGTCTTAGGTGATATCAGCTCCTGGTGGACGACAGTCCACAGTGTAAAACTATTAAATGTTTGGCACAAATGGCAATACTTACGAAATGAAGCTGAAAACTGTAATATCCTCCCACATCACAAGAAGTTAAGTCTGCTGCTCAGAGGTTGAAATTAAAGCCTGCCACAAATGCTAAACCTGTTATATTTCCTTAATTCAGCATAAAGTCAAACAAGGAATTCGAAGGAGTTCTTACCCAAGTTTAGCAATTTCTTCCTCCTTTGTTTCTCTTTTCTTTGCTAATTCCTCTGTTTTGAATTGAGTGCTACACCTTTTTTACATTTGAATTAGGTCTCACTTGAGTGTTATTTCAGAATTTACTAATCCTTCAGAAAGGAAACGATAAAGAGCTTGGAGAAAAACGATAAACCCTTGCTGACATTGCCCACGTTGCATTCCCATCACCGCTGCGAAAGAGCTAGGACTTACTGTTACAGCACACTCATCTCCCCCTTTATTTTCTATAGGACCACTCTCCAAAGAGCTTCCCAAGAGACATTCCGAGGTGACGCCCACAGCTCCCCTCAGCTTTTGTGGATGCACCAGGTTTCAGAGAGAGAGAAAATGGGCCACTGAAACCAACTACTCCGAAGCAGTGCTTCAGATACACACATTCCTACAATCCGTTCTTCCATAACAGCACAGCTGTAAAGTGACCTTTTTGTAGCCTTACAAACACAATCATGCCTGTGGATTGTCTTTTCGGAGTTATTTTGTGAGGCTAGAGTGTATGGAAAAAGGAGGTGATTAAATGAGACAATAGCTATGCTTTAATGGCACCTCTTTCTTGCAGGGAAAGCAGAGTATGCTGCATCTTATCAATGGATTTTCTACTGTCTTGCACCTGCTACTGTAGGACTCCTTTCTTGCCCCTGGGCAAATGCAGAGTGAATGGCACAGGTACCTGAGTAGGAGGAAGGATTATACAGCAGGAGCTGTAGTGATAGTTTGTATTTGTAAAGGAAATTGACACAGTAAATACAAGGACAAATGGGGAAGTTATAGAATGGTAAAAACAAACTAAGAAATACTGGTTATGAAATCTGGGTGCTTATTCAGTTCAGGGGCCATGCTCCAGAAAATGCTTACATCTGTTCAAGAAACAAAAGCCACCTTTTATAATGAACAGAAGCTGGATCATTTAGTTGAGTGCACTATAACCCTGAAAAAAACAGTTGCTATTGCTATTATTGCGACTTACCTTGGAACTTTCCTCGTGCTAATGTTCAGCTCACAGGCTGAAGTTCAGGAACTGATTTACCTCAGCTGTAACAATCACAGAAGCAAAGGTAGCACTTCTTGATTCAAAAAAAAGTCTTGCTCCCACTTATGCCATTAGCAGGTTTTACACTGGCTGCGGTGGAAATAAGACTCCGTAATAAATCAGTGTCTCTCTAACTAAACAAGCAACTAAGTAAAAGGCATTAAAAATAGATATGCATGTTTAGTATGGTCTTGAATGTAAATGCCATAGAAGCTGCAATAATCATCTAACCCAGTCTTTTCAATTTTAAATAGTACCTCATTTAAAAAAAACCAATGACCACCCTCATAAACCCCCATAACAATACCCCAGATTTCCTCCAAATGTGTTAAACCCCAGGCATTGTAGTTCTGCCTTTTGAAGTAGAAGCTAGAAGTAAATTAAGTGAAAACTCTTAACGATCAAAAGCATGTCCACCTTCCAAGTTATATACAGTGTCCAAGGTAAACAAGTATTATAAACCACTGCCAGTCTCCCAGTTAGTTTATCTAGCAAGAGACTGTTAACTGCAGAAAGCAAAGACTGAGCTACTTCTAGTCACAATGGAACTAAATCAGATTATGAATGAGCAAATAGTTAACATTCTTGCTGTACACACTAACATGGCTTAACAAATAAGAAGGATTCTGTACTTGATGATTTCTTCCAAAATAGGTTTAATAAGAAATACCAGTTCACTAAGCATCATACAGGTACATAGGAGCTGCCATTCTGCCTGCCTGGTCAGCATGATTTCTAAATGGCCAGGAAAGAAGTGACTGTATACCCAAAGGCAAGCTGTCAAAATTCAGTTTGCAGCTGATAAACTGATTACAAAGCTGCTTAAGACTTTGCTTGTAAACAAAAGCATTTATCAACTAATAATTTGCAATAAACTGATGTAACTCCCAGCTGAGCCCCAAACTGTAATTGTCTTTACCATCTGCCTATTAAAATACCATTCTTCATCACCAAGCAGGAGCAGAAGGGAGAGAATCTCCAACAACTACATAACTTGCATGCTTATAAATAATCTGTGAGCATTTCACACATTCATTATTTTTGCCAGATTTTGTATACTTCATTTTCTCTTTTTGAGATGCAAAGAGGTGCTATAAAGTGGCAGAAAAGAAATTAATAAATACTGCCTGGTACAAGAAAAAATTATGTAAATTCATCATACTCTGCAGTTTCTTAATTTTTTTTTCTTTTTGCTACTCCATAGGAATATCATGATGGAAGCCCCCTCAAGCATAACTTTGCAGATTAAACTCTCAATTTCTTTTCAACTTGTCAGTTTTCATTACCTTTCTTTCTTATGCATTCACTTCTTACAGCTGCTTCAATGGGAAGTCAGTTAGGCTCCTTAGGGGGGAGTCTGCCAGGGTCTGAGGCATTCTACAGGCTCTCTGGACCTCAACAGATCACCCTTAAGAGCACTTTGCCTATCTTGTTGAGAGGATGTCTAAAAATTGAACGAATTTATATGCTTTTATTTTCTAGCTATTGACAGCCTTAGTCCTAAGAAAGGTGGCAGAGTCTAGACAAAGTTAAAAATTAACCAATTCAGATGCTCTAAAGCTGGTACATCCCAAAGGAAGAATTGCTTTTTTAAATGCCTAAAATATTCAAGTATGAGGGGGAGAAAACAGGAGAATTGATATCGTGCAGAGAACGGCAGCCCCTCAAGATGTGTCTGCATGAAAAATTGAATTTAACTGAGAATCACACTATGATTTAATGCAATGAATTTGACTACATATTACTGCAATCTGCACTCTCAGCCACCCACTGGCCTGAATGCAAGGCCGTGCCAGAGACCAACAACGAGCTTACCTCTTAAAAAATATCTGTAAAAATGCACAGATGTTTTAAATGCAACTTGATTTCTCATTGACTTACCAGATTCAGACTAGAACTATCTATTTAGCTGAAGTGAGGCTTTTCATGTGTATGAAAAACATTTTGTCATCACTGGGAGGAAAAAGGGCACCTAAAACCAGATGAGGAAGATTCCTCCTGTTAATTGCAACACAAGAAAGAAATTAAAGGCATGTCATCCAGGCAGTCTTATTTCCTTCACTGATCATCTTTGGCTATCTTGCGGCACCTTTGCCTGACCCCATGTTAGTATTAGAGCTGTCTCTCCCCACTCCCAAGAATCACAAGAACATATCAAACTACAAGACAGATTGGGACCTATGGACTTAATTGTTTAATATGTATTCCATTCAAGACTATTTTGCTTGTAAACTAAAGTAATTTCACATGTATATAAAAACATGTACTCACAAACATGCTGGCTGAACCAGGTCTCTGTACCTCAGTTTTTATCCACAGTACTGGGACAGGACCCAAACTGGGGTGAAACGGAAGATAAAGTGAACAGCATGCATGGATACAGAAAACATATGTATGTTTTGGGTTTTTTTATTTTGTAAAGAGTGATTTTTTTAAAACACTAAAACAGTGATAAAAGCTTCTTTCAAACCTCTGTAGTTTAAACTCATCATATAAATTATTTCATTATAGAAGCATAGAGTGGCTTGAGTTGGAAGGGACTTTGAGGACCATCTAGTTCTAACCCTCCCACCCTGTCATAGGCAGGGACACCTTCCTCTAGACCAGGTTACTCAGAGCCTCATCCATCCTGACCTTGAACGTTTCCATAAATGGGTCATCCACAACTTCTCTGGGCAGCCTGTGATGGTGCCTCACCACCCTCACAGCAAAGAATTGCAAAATTAAAGTAACTTGGTTGGACGAGATCCTTAGAGCGATAACACTGAGCTGAGTTATAAAAGTTAAGGAGTCCAAGCTTTAAAGATTCGTGTAACAAGTACTTTTTAAAACATGTTTAAAAAATAAGCTGGAAAATACTGGAAGACCCTAAGCTGGATTTTAACATTTCTTCTGGTTACCACACAAAAAACAGTGCTATGAGACTTTGGCACTGAAATACCCGTGTAACATCCAGACCCGCGCGGGGCCTTTCCCGAATTCCTCAGGAGCCGCAGCGCCTCTCGGCGGCCGCGCCCGGCCCCGCCCGCGCCCCGCGCCGCCGGCAGATGGCGCTGCCGCGCCGCCGGCAGAGGCGGAGGGGGGGGTGGCGTTATTTATTTAATTTTACACAAGGCTGCACATCGCGCCGCCGGGGCTGATAACGCCGGAGCTGTCGGGAACTCTGATTAAATCCTCTCCACGCGCCCTCCTGCTGGTCTCTCGACAGTCGCCCCGTGCTTTTTCTGTCACGACAGAACGAGATGCAGTCGCTCCCGTGGCGGAGATGTGTCCCCTCGCGGGGGAAGCCGGGCCGCGCGCCCGCCGACGGTACCGGAGGTGATATTTAAAATAAACTGCCGGACTGACGCGCAAAGCGGACAATATTGTTTACAATGCTGTTTGCTCACCTGCACAGCATCCCTCTCTGCTTCGAAAGTAACGCAAAAGCTCAATGGGGCATTGACCTGCGATCCCAACCCCGCGGCTGGGCTCCCCGCGCCCCTTCACCTCCACCAAAACTTCGCGGACAGGGAATCCAGGCTGTGATGGCCCAGTAGTGAGGTGGGTATCGGTCTCTTCCCCCAGGTAGCAGCAGTAGGACAAGAGGGCACACTCTTAAACTACAGNCTGGGGTGAAACGGAAGATAAAGTGAACAGCATGCATGGATACAGAAAACATATGTATGTTTTGGGTTTTTTTATTTTGTAAAGAGTGATTTTTTTAAAACACTAAAACAGTGATAAAAGCTTCTTTCAAACCTCTGTAGTTTAAACTCATCATATAAATTATTTCATTATAGAAGCATAGAGTGGCTTGAGTTGGAAGGGACTTTGAGGACCATCTAGTTCTAACCCTCCCACCCTGTCATAGGCAGGGACACCTTCCTCTAGACCAGGTTACTCAGAGCCTCATCCATCCTGACCTTGAACGTTTCCATAAATGGGTCATCCACAACTTCTCTGGGCAGCCTGTGATGGTGCCTCACCACCCTCACAGCAAAGAATTGCAAAATTAAAGTAACTTGGTTGGACGAGATCCTTAGAGCGATAACACTGAGCTGAGTTATAAAAGTTAAGGAGTCCAAGCTTTAAAGATTCGTGTAACAAGTACTTTTTAAAACATGTTTAAAAAATAAGCTGGAAAATACTGGAAGACCCTAAGCTGGATTTTAACATTTCTTCTGGTTACCACACAAAAAACAGTGCTATGAGACTTTGGCACTGAAATACCCGTGTAACATCCAGACCCGCGCGGGGCCTTTCCCGAATTCCTCAGGAGCCGCAGCGCCTCTCGGCGGCCGCGCCCGGCCCCGCCCGCGCCCCGCGCCGCCGGCAGATGGCGCTGCCGCGCCGCCGGCAGAGGCGGAGGGGGGGGTGGCGTTATTTATTTAATTTTACACAAGGCTGCACATCGCGCCGCCGGGGCTGATAACGCCGGAGCTGTCGGGAACTCTGATTAAATCCTCTCCACGCGCCCTCCTGCTGGTCTCTCGACAGTCGCCCCGTGCTTTTTCTGTCACGACAGAACGAGATGCAGTCGCTCCCGTGGCGGAGATGTGTCCCCTCGCGGGGGAAGCCGGGCCGCGCGCCCGCCGACGGTACCGGAGGTGATATTTAAAATAAACTGCCGGACTGACGCGCAAAGCGGACAATATTGTTTACAATGCTGTTTGCTCACCTGCACAGCATCCCTCTCTGCTTCGAAAGTAACGCAAAAGCTCAATGGGGCATTGACCTGCGATCCCAACCCCGCGGCTGGGCTCCCCGCGCCCCTTCACCTCCACCAAAACTTCGCGGACAGGGAATCCAGGCTGTGATGGCCCAGTAGTGAGGTGGGTATCGGTCTCTTCCCCCAGGTAAGCAGCAGTAGGACAAGAGGGCACACTCTTAAACTACAGCAGAGGAGGTTTAGGTCACACATTAGGCTGCCAAGCGAGGTGGTGGAGTCACCATCCCTGGGGGTGTTTAAGAAGAGACTGGATGTGGCACTTAGTGCCATGATTTAGTAGACAAGGTGGTGTTGGGTCTTGATGATACCAGAGGTATTTTCTAACCTAGCTGATTCTTTCATTCTGTGATCCACATGAAGGCAGTTGTTGCCACCACCACCACCACCACTGCTGGGCAGGCTATGTTGGATGCTGAAGGCCTCTGGAAGGTCAATTTTTGAGCACAGTCAAGCTGTGACGTGTCACTATTGGACTTCATCATCACTTCCGCTGTCTTGGTACCTCAAATCTGCAGCCAGAGCACTCCTTGAGAGCCAGAGCGGGGAGGCAGTACAGGGTGACCTTTCCTATCCCCTGCCTGTAAGATATTCATCGAAATCACCTGTGCATACCTACAACTATGTGGGTGCTTATTTCTGCTTAAATCATTCCCCTGCAAAACTGGAGAGTGAAAAGATACAGCCAGGGCTGGAAACTAGTCAACATCAGCCACTTCGTAATATTTCTGTTGCTGAGCAAAAACAGCATTCCAGGGTGCATGACTCCTGTGTTAAACACGTGTGTATCGTGATGTTAAAAGTTTGTGGAAACCTTTGAACACTTATCTCTGTCTCATGAGAGTAATGAAGAAATTTGATGTCAAACATGCAGTGATCCCCAAAGGACTAACTGACTTTTGGAGGAGCAGGGATTACACACCGAGGTAATATTCTGCTAGCCCCTGTGTCCTGGCTGGCCACTTCTTGCTCAAAATGTTAAGAGGAATGGTATGAGGCTACTCTTAAGTAAAAGGGTCACAGAGGTTAAAGAAAAGTTCTGTTAAATGTTTGGGATGCTCATGGGAGTAGATTTTTACAAAACAGAATGAAAGAACTGGCAGCAATTACCTATCAAGCCTCCCAGTCTGCTTAGAAATCTACCCAGCTGATCACCCCTTCACCTCCCCCACTTATGAGCCATGTCTCACTTCTCTGACCAGTCCTATTGGACAGTAGATGTTATCTACTACCTCTCTTCCTTTTTAACAGGACAAAGTATAATGAACAACTTGGAATCTTCCTGGGGTATGGAAATGGAATACAATCTGGCACCATGGAAAAATGCAGTTCATCATCGCCTAACCTATGTAAGACTGAGACCAAAACATGGTCTTTTGAACGCTAGCCAGTTTACAAGCAGTGAACCTCACAGTATCCACAACCTGCTGGAGATGCTTCACTGTCTCATATCTTTTTGTTCTGCTCAAAGTTAGCACTCACATGGACAAGCACCTGCATCTACAACTCGGAATCACTAAAATGCTCCATTACTCTCTCCCTTAATGTGTGTATTCTTGGTCCTGAGAAGATGATCCTGTACTATCCTATCTTAAAAATGTGTCCTCATACTTCTTTATTAAGACACCGGAAAAATCAATGCTCTCTGTGCCCTGGAAGTGGAAACAGGATTTAGTGCCTATCTTCATAATGGAAAATATTGCCTATGTGTACAAGAGACAGTTTAGGCCAATTTCCCCAGTTCTGCGAAATACTGCTTGACGTAACAATATAAAATGCCTTTCAGTGTAGCTTCTTATTCTCTGTTTAAGTCTCTTTAGCTATGGGGTTCTCAGTTGGTAACTTCTTCCTGTTTAATTCTCTTTTCTCATTTTCTTTCCCATCTGCTTTCCCATCAGCCCTGTACTCCACTCCATATTCTTGGTTTTCATTAAATACAAACCGATAAAATATTAACTGATTATTTCTTAATCTATATGCCAGTCAGGTAACACATACACATGTATACATGCACAACTATCTGACTTTCTGGCCATTACAAGAATTCTCATTGTGATCGGTCTGTTGGGATGAAATTCAGCTAAACAGATAGCTATTTTTAAAGTTAAAGACTTTTTTGCACAGGTACACTGCAGCTGGTCTAATGATATAACTTAATGGCACTACCAGAGACATGCAAACTGTGTATGAAATACTGTGCCTTGCATCCTTCAGTAATCAATTCAGGATAGTTCTACACAAGTCATCTTTCTGATTCTGAATTAACATTTTATCTCACTGCTCATTTACCTGAGCATGGTATTATTAGCTGAATTAACTGCAGACAGATGAAGAGTGAATAATGGTGGAGAAATAGAAATAGCTGTAGTTTTAATTTTTTTTTTCTTTTTTTAAAAGCTTTATTTGGGTTGCTTTTGACAGGTCATTCAAGACTATTCATCTTCTTGACCTGAAGTCCCCTATGTGTAATTGCATGCTTTTTAAATGTTACTCAGATATCTGATTTATATCTAAAAGATACATCCAGTTCTCTGGAAATGGAAGTGTGCCAAGATAACATATTTGAGTAGGAATTTAAAGGAAAGAGTTCTAGCATGAACAACTTACTGAGAAGTGCATAAGTCATTGCAGGCGAAAATTATATAAAATGGACAAACAACACCTTTTTGGGGAAAGCAAACACAGCATTTTGAGGGGAAGACAAAGGAGACTAAAAAAGAGAAGTATGAAGGATTTAACAGGCAAGAATGAGAGGCTTAAATATACTATGTGATGATAAAAGGATCAACTGAGGATTTAAGAGGGCATAGCTGGGCATATTTTAAGTGAGCTAAATTATCTTTTCAATAGTCTTTTGCAGGTGCTAGAAAGGTTTGAGGAGAACTTCAGGCAGCAGTCACTGGGCAAAATGAAGAAAGCTACTCCTTGCTCTGATTTCCGATGTGTAATCATTCACTTATCTGAGGGAATTTCAAATGAGTCGGCTGATGGGCATACGTGCACTTGCAGAACAGCTCTCTACCCTCCTGCTACAGGCAATGGCAAAGAGCTGCTCAAGGAGGGCTCTCAAAGCACATTTGTAAAAGGTAATTAATATAAGGGATATGAAAGCTATTACCTGAAAAAAACATCAAGTTTCTTTCCAATTCTTTCATTATTAATTATTATTAATAATTAAATATCCTTGGTTTACATATTCAGGGCACCTCTAGATAGGTTCCTGCCCCAAGGAGTTTGCCATGGAAAGGTCAGATTTCAAAAACCTTTATTTATAATAACAAGTGCTTAATCTGCAAGTAACCATCAACTATTTACATAAATAACACCATTTTATGTCAGTCTTATGTGTAGACTTTGGCCTCCAAACTGACAGGAGATTACAAAGAAAGAACAGGAGACAAATGACAGAAATGACCTGTGTAATGGCAATGAAAATGGATAAACAGCAATGTGTGGGGTAGATTAAGCAATATGCCTGCTAGTGGATCCCATTAATTCCTTTGTGAGAGCTTGTAGAGTCCTTAGCTACAGGACTTTTAATTTTTAATGGATTGATCTGTGTATCTGAAAGAACAATGTTCAGGAAGAGGCGAGGGGTAGTGGATAATTCTCGAAGGCCATCTGAAAAGTATGAGTTTTGTGGATAGATTTGAAGGAAAAGCTGCAAATACTCTCATCTGCAGAGATTGTCTAGTTTTTTCCCCAATGTAAATCATTATATTTCTTGCCCCAATTTTTTATCAAAATCACTTCCAACTTATTTCAGTCTGTCACAATAATATTTTCATATGAGGAGTGTTGTAACCTAATTCCTTCATTTGAATAATACATTCATTTTTAATTACTGCAACTTGATCTCAGATTATTCAAATAACTGTTTCATTTTTTATGCTTACCCTGACCCCAGTGTATTTATAGGCTTTTATCCTTACCTGATACCAGTGTAATGTAATTATAGATTGTATTTTAATCATCTACTATATCCTAGTGAGTTTGTTTAAATCACTCCAATCCGGAGTCTTTTATTTCTATGCCTTTTAAAATTCTACAATGGCATTCTCATTGCATAAAAGCAATATTTTTGTAGTTTACTACAATGAATGAACATTTTGCATGCATTGCTGGCCATGTTTCTAATTTAAATTTTAAAAAGTCACTATAGAGAACTCTATGTAAAATGAAATCCTGACTTGTAAACAGGCATGGGACAGCTCATCATTTTAAATCTTTGTTCATAGGTCCTATTTGCTCTCTAACATAATGTTAAAGAAATGCGGCAGAAAAAGAAATCAAATTCTTTTTTTCTCCTACCAAAAATAAAAGTATACCTTTTACTATGAATTGACAAAATATTTATCTTTTCTGCTCACAGGCACCAAATGTTTGCAAGTTATTTTACCTGTATTAGAAAGAATTCCACGTTGTATCCAGAAGATAAATAGCTCGGGTGGGCCACTTTAGTCACGGCCACATTTTGAGTCACAATTTTGCACATTCTGAGATGGTTCAATTTTGCATAATAATAATAATTTTAGAAGCAATAATAATTGTTGGGTTTTTTTCCCATTCCTTAATGCTGACTGAGGAGTCCCCCTTGCATTAACCTTTTGTGTTTCTTCAGGATTCTGATGTGAAATGGGGCCAGAAGTCAGATAGATAAAGCTCCTCACGTTTGCACATGTGCCTAAGTATCTTTCTGGCCATCAAATCGATTTGAACTGAGATAGTTGCCACCACTCTAGTCAAACTATGCCTCTTTTTGAACATCCTTTTTTAATGTGATGCCATCTAGCAGCAAACAGTAACAGACCTTAGAATGTCCTTACAACATGCCCTCAGTTGCAGCATATGCATTTTTCTACAGAATGATGTAATGCCCAAAGATACTTCTGAATTAAGCCTTCAGCCCAGCAGTGTGGTGAAACTAATGATACTGTTCCTGAAGTTAAGTCTGTGCCTAAAGTAGATAGTATAGGTGGAAAAATAATCAAGAGAACAAAAAAAAATTATCAAAGCTATTAATAAATCTGATGGTTTGTGGCCACTTACTGCTGTGTCATGTTAGGCAAAGCAGACTGTATGTGNAATACTTATCTATCTATCTACTTATCTATCAGTGGCATTTCTAACTATAACACTTCATGATGAAAAATGATGCCTGACTAGGGGTACTGGTCTTAAGGAATTACCATTAAACAAGAAACATTGATTATCAAATAAATTATCTGATTGACCTAGCTTCTAGTTAACTGATCTTGTATTTGAAAAATATATTTATAT